>CAJNDS010002413.1:280000-540941 GCA_905221605.1 Symbiodinium natans
CGTTAATGGTTTAGGGTTTGATGGTTTAGGGTTCAAGGTTGGGGTCTCAAGGGTTTGCGGTTTATAGGGTTTAGGGTTTCGGGGTTCAGGGCTTAGGGGGTGTTAGGGTCGTAGGGCCTTTAGGACTTTAGGGTTTGTTGGGTTTCGAGGTGTGAAGAACTTGACATATGAAGTGGGGCAGCGTAATCCAGAGGGAGCCACTACTCGACCAATAAAGGGCTTTGGGGTAATCAAGCATGGCCTGCCCCGGTTTACGGGTCTTAGGCTTTAAAGTTTAGTTAGGGCTTAGACCCTTCTTGAGCGGCCCGATCTTCTTTGTTGGCAATGCCCACCCAAGCACTGCGCACCAGTCAGACCTTGGCAATCTTCTTGGGGGGGCTTCCCAACCCTAAACCCTAAACCCTAAACCCTTAACCCTTAACCCTTAACCCTAAACCCTAAACCCTAAACCCTAAACCCAACCAGGATGCCATCTGGGGGGAAAAACTCTTCAACAGCTCCCCATGTGACCTTCGAGGACCAAGATGGGCCTGAGCAATGCCAGGCACTCGGGGCCCTCAACGTCCAGCTTACCCACGCAGAAGTGCTCGGAAATCAAGCTGGCAGGTCCCCCCACCCCGCTCCCTCGCTATAGTTGCTATAAGCCCTAGACCCTAAACCCTAAACCCCATATCCAAAGGCGTCAAACCTTACGCCCTGTCACCCTGAACTCCATACCCGCTACCACCATGAACCTCCAAGAATAACCCTGAACCCAAAAACCCAAACCCTCCACCCTAGTTATGACACTCAGCCCTTAACTCCATAAATCCTAAACCCCAAACCCTTACTCCTCTTTCGACAGGACCCACCTTGATCGGGGTCGGAGCAGCCATGTTACACCGCGACACTCACAACCCGCAACTCCTTTAGGGCTGTAGGGTTTCATTAGGGTTTCGGGTTTGGGGTTTAGGAGTTTAGGGTTAATGAATTATCTGAAGAACCCTAAAACAACTAGCACCCTAAGATACCTAAGAACCCTAAGAACTCGCAACCCTGCACCCCAAAAGGCCCTAAAGGCCCTAACAGCCCTAACAGCCCTAACAGCCCTAAAAGCCCCAAAAGCCCTAAAAACCCTAAAAACCCTAAAAGCCCTAAAACCCTAAAAACCCTAAACCCTAAACCCCAAACCCTAAACCCTAAAACCCCTGAACGGCCCAAAGGCCTAAAGACCCAAACCCTCCCCTCTGGCGAGGAGCCCAGAAGGCGTCGGCACCCTTGCCGGCCGGCTTCACCTGTCAAAGATCCTAACCCTAAGCCCTTAACTGAAAACCCTACTTAGGGTTTAGGGTTTAGGGTTTAGGGCTTAGCGTTTACTGTTTAGCGCTGAGGGTTTAGGGTTTAGGGTGCCCAGTTTGGGGTTCCTGAAGATTAGATTAGAACATTTTTGGGAACCACAAGGGGCTTATAGGGTTTAGGGTTTAGGGCTTGGGGTTTGGGGGTTTAGGGTTTAGGGCTTAGGGTTTAGGCTTTAGGGCTTACGGTTGAGGGTTTTAGAACATCTCCACATTCCCCCTGCAACGGACACGAAGTTATAGTTTCGAGCCAGCGATACGCGTTCACGGCAACCTATAACCATCGGGCCAAATACTCCGAAGGTCGCAGGGTTTAGGGTCTAGGGTTTAGGGTTTAGGTTTTAGGGTTTAGGGTATGGGGTTTAGGGTTTAGGGATTACGGCTAGGGGAAGGATAGTGTCTACCCTACTCTCTTTTCATAAGGTGAATTCAAGACCCCAAAAGGACGCCCTTCTAACCCTAAACCCTAAACGCTAAACCCTGAACCCTAAACCCTAAACCCTAAACCCTAAACCCTAAACCCTAAACCCTAAACCCTAAACCCTAAACCCTAAACCCTAAACCCTAAACCCTAAACCCTAAACCCTAACCCTAAACCCTAAACCCTAAACCCTAAACCCTAAACCCTGTCGAGTGCGGCTCCCTGGCGCTGCAGCCCAGTCGCATGACTCTCCACCAGCACGCGCACCCCAGCAAGCCTCAGTGGCTTGTGGGGCTTGGGAATGGAGAGTCCCTAAACCCTAATCCCTAATCCCTAAACCCTAAACCCTAAACCCTAAACCCCAAACCACAAACCCCAAACCCTAAACCCTAAACCTACACCCTAAACCTACACCCTAATCCCTAAACCCTAAACCCATATTGAGGGGTTTATGATGTAATCCGGGATTTAGGAGTGGAGGGTCTTAGAGTCTTCACAGATGAGAATTTAGGGAGCTTGTAGAGTCCGTGACTTTAGGGCTCCTGGCTCGAAGAGTTCATAGGGTTTAGGGTTTAGGGTTTAGGGTTTAGGGTTTAGTGTTTAGGGTTTAGGGTTTAGGGTTTAGGGATTAGGGCTCCAAGTTCAGGGTTCGAAGTTCAGGTTCACCTCCTTGACGGTTTGTAATACCTCTACACGCACTGCTGTCGATGAATGCTTGGAGGTGCACGGCAGTAATCTTACTGCGTTGTGTAGTCCGAATGCTTCGCCTGCTGCTCCTGTCAGCGCAAGGTACTCAGCTTCCGCCCACGATAATGTCACGCTTTTCTGAGTCCTGCTTCAGCATTGTACAAACAACATCCAAGCCGATGGCAAACAGCGCCTCCCTTTTTGGAACCTCCCTAAACCCTAAACCCTAACCCTAAACCCTAAACCCTAAACCCTAAACCCTAAACCCTAAACCCTAAACCCTAAACCTGCTTCATCGGCTGCGTGTTACAGCCCGCTGCGAAACCCTCGTCTTAGGGCTCAAAGCGTACAGGGCTTTAGGGGTTTGGGGTCTCGGGCTGAGGCTCCACGGCTCATGGGTTTAGGGTTTAGGGTTTAGGGTTTAGGGTTTCGGGTTTAGGGTTTAGGGTCAATGATTTGGCCCGTTGCGGTTTAGTGTTGATTTGCCTTGCAGCACTTGGCTACCGGGCAGAAGCCCGAAAGAGAAACTGTAGCCTTAAACCCTAAACCCTAAACCCTGAACCCTAAACCCTAAACCCTAAACCCCAGACCCCAGACCCCAGACCCCAGACCCCAGACTCAATACCGATAAGCCCTGAAAAAGGCTCGAGATGAAAAAGCTCTGAGCCTGAAAAAGGCCCTCAACCCAGAATCTTTACATAGCCCTACCGCCTAAACCCCAGAGCCGAAACCCTACACCCTAAACCCTACACCCTAAACCCGAAACCCTGAACTCTGAACCCTAAACCCTAAATCCTACACCGGCCAAGACCCGACGCACGGGGGCCCGAGCATTCCGACGAGCTCCGAAGCATCGCTCAGGGCCTTACGGCAAGTTAGGGTTTAGGGTTTCGGGTTTAGGGCTTAAGGTTTCAGAAGGGGCGCAGTGTCAAAGTTTGGGGCTTTACTCAAACAGGTTGGGCACACGGCACGGGCCACTTTGAGGCAGTGCAAGTGCAAAGGGGTGGCTCGGTAGTGGAGTGGAGGGAGACCCGGACAAGGTCCGGTCACAAAAGCGGTATCACCTCCGGAGAAGACTTAAGGATCAAACCAACACACAAACAAACCAGATCAAAAAAGACGTAAACCCTCTGCATTCCTGGCGCGGTGGCCGTGAACTGACTACGTGAGAAACGTTGAGTCAGTGGCCAGCGGCAAGAAGGTGTTGGGTGCAGGGACATTGGGATGTTCCCCCTTATACGAACAGTCCTTAATAGGGATTATAGTTTCTTTCTCAACGCGCAAGCGGCAGTCTAGCAGCCGACTGGGATTATAGTACCCCCTTATTAGAAGCCCTATGAAGGACTGCTAGTATAAGCGGGAACATCCCAACAGGAACTTAAACCCTAAACCCTGAACCCCAAACCCTAAACCCTAAACCCTAAACCCTAAACCCTAAACCCTAAACCCTAAACCCTAAACCCTAAACCCTAAACCTTGGCAAGGCAGATAGAAGCCGAGCCGGGAGAGCGAGGTCCGAATCTTGCGCCCAGATATCCCTACCGACGCTGTCGAGGCCAGGGGACTAAGGCGGCGCAGCTGTGCCCTAAACCCTAGACCCTAAGCCCTAAACCCTAGACCCTAAACCCCAAACCCCAAACCCTAAACCCCGAACCCTAAACCCTCGACCCCAAACCCTGGCGTTTCAGCTCACAAGGACCTGGGGGGCTCTGCGGGAGGCTCTGGGCTCTGGGAGCCCTGACGAGAGAAGCCACTCAGTTGGTTTAGGGTTTGGGGGTTAGGGTTTAGGGTTTAGGGTTTAGGGTTTAGGGTTTAGGGTTTTGGGTTTTGGGTTTTGGGTTTTGGGTTTAATTAGGGTTTAGGGTTTAGGGTTTAGGGTTTAGGGTTTAGGGTTTCGGGTTTAGGGTTTAGGGTTTTGGGTTTAGGGTTTGGGGTTGAGCGTTGAGCGTTGAGCGTTGAGGGTTGAGCGTTTGGGGGTTTGGGGTTTAGGGTTTAGGGTTTAGGGCTTTGAACCTAAACCCTAAACCCTAAACCCTTCGTCCCTCTCCCAGTGCAGGCAGCTCGCCGCAGTGGCTGCGGACTCATTGGCGA
This sequence comes from Symbiodinium natans, assembly GCA_905221605.1. Classification (NCBI taxonomy): domain Eukaryota; class Dinophyceae; order Suessiales; family Symbiodiniaceae; genus Symbiodinium; species Symbiodinium natans. Next base: position 284,534 of record CAJNDS010002413.1, read on the forward strand.
ACTGTGCCACCGGCGACTGCGCACGAGGGGGAGGGTTTAGGGGTTAGGGTTTAGGGTTTCGGGCTTAGGGTTGAAGGTTTAGGGTTTAGGGCTTTAGGGTTTAGGGCTTGGGGTTTGGGGTTTAGGGTTTAGGGTTCGGGGTTTGGGGCTTCAGAGTTTAAGCCTTTGGGATTGTTCGGGTTTTCGGGTCTAAGGTCCAAGGTCTCTCTCCTTGGGGCTGCATGGTTGGGGGCTTGAGGGTTTGGACTTGCAAAGGTAGAGTTCAAGGTGCCCTAAACCCTAAACCCTAAACCCTAAACCCTAAACCCTAAACCCTAAACCCTAAACCCTAAACCCTAAACCCTAAACCCTAAACCCTGAACCCTTCAAAAGAGCCTAGGGTTTTAGGGTTCGGCCCCGAGCCCTGAGTAGCCCCAGTGTTGGGGCCTTGCCGCACCTTTCTGTTGGCGTCCCCAGGTGGGGTTTTTTGGAGCCTTAAGCCGTTTGGGGCCAACCACTTCTCAGGGCTTGGGGTTTAGGGTTTAGGGTTCAGGGTTTAGGGTTTAACCTCACATAGAGGTTTCCGAAAATAAGGGGGGGGCGTACCCTGTGGGGGGGAGGTTCCTGCAACAAGGATCATCATATTTGGGGTTTAGGGTTTAGGGTTTAGGGTTTAGGGTTTAGGGTTTAGGGTTTAGCTCCAAGAGCCGGCTGGTACTTATAACCACAATTCTAAGCCCTCTTATAATCTACTTAGAAGACTTAGGGGGCTTAGTACAGCTATCATTGGGGTTCTAAGTACCCTGAACCCAAGCTCCCCAAAGCCCTGAACCCCCTAAACCCACAAAATCATACACCCCTTTTGCCCGAAACCCGAAACTCCAAACCCCAAACCGTTCCCTAAACCCTAACCCCTGTACCCTAAACCCTAACCCCTGTACCCTAAACCCTGTACCCTAAACTCAGGGCCTAGGCCGTCCCCTTACAGAAGGGGGGCGGCGCGCAAGCCCTTCAACCTTTATGGCGAAACCTCTGGAGGTCGGTCCCTTGTGCCAGAAAGGGGGGGGGTACCCCCAGCGCCACAGGGCAGGAGGACCCGGACCCCCTCGCCGCAACGTGTCCAGGCACCAGGAAGTCTCAGGCTGGTCCACGCCCCTGACCCACCATGAACCGGTCCCTGGTCCCTGGCCTCCTTGGCCCCCTCCCTCCTCCTTACCCTGCAAACCCTCTAAAACCTCTCCTTTTCTACGCAGCTGAGGACCTGGCCTCAAACCTTTCCCTTGGCTAAAAGTGGCCATCGGTGACGGAAAGGTTTTTTTGAAAGTAAGCGATTGTCATGAGTTTAGGCCTAAACCCTAGAAGGACTAGGTTTGGGTGGTTTTGCCGCCTCGGACGGTGTGGGGTGGGAGACAAGTATCAGATGGCCCTCTACAATCGGGCCAGAACTGCTCTTCGCAACTGACGAGGCATTCGAGCCGCTGCTGCATCCAAACCTTCACAGCATCTACGCCCTATCACAGCAAACCCTAAACCCTAATCCCCAAACCCTAAACCCTAACCCTAAACCCCAAGCCCTAAGCCCTAAGCCCTAAACCCTAAGCCCTAAACCCTAAACCCCAAACCCTAAACCCTAAACCCTAAACCCTAAACCCCAAACCCTAAACCCTAAACCCTAAACCGCTGCAAAAGCCCCCCCAAAGAGCTGGCTTCCGTGGGCTTCTTCGGCTTGAACTCCATGCCCTTCTTCATCTCCAGGGCCTGAGTTTTCGGGCGGCCTCTTTTTAGGGTTTTTAGGGGGTGTAGGGTTAGGCTTCAGGGTTCAGGGTTTAAGGTTAAGGGTTTCTTGGGGGGGGAGTTTTCGGGCGGCCTCTTTCTAGGTAGGGTTTGTGGGGCTTCTCGGGTTTAGGGTTCAGGGTTCAGGGTTTAAGGTTTAGGGTTTTGATTTTTTTTTTTTTTTTTTTTTTTTTTTTTTGGGGGGGGGGGGGGTGGGGGGGGTTTTGGGAGGGCCTGAGTTTTCGGGGGGCCTCTTTCAGGTTTCTAGGGTTCTAGAATTTCTAGATTTCTAGGGCTTCTGGGCTTCTGGGGCTTTTAGGGTTCAGGGTTTAGGGCCTTCGGGTTTCTGGTGGGGTTTCGGGTTTCGGGTTTCTAGGGGTTTATACGGTTAGGGTTTCGGGTTTCGGGGAAAAGGGTTAGGGTTTAGGGTTTGGGTTTAGGGTTCAGACTTCGGTTTTCGAGTTTGGGGCGAACAGGGTTTATAGGTTATATAGGGTTTATGGGGTTTATGCGGTTTGTAGGGTCCTTGGGGTTTATAGGGGTATGGGGTTTACGGGGTTTATAGGGTGGGGTTAGGGTTTATGGGGTGTGTAAGGTTTATAGGGTTTATATGCGCCCCGCGTTCCGCGTAGTTGACCCCCTCCCCCTTGTTGGCCCTGGATTGGGGAGTTTGTAAAGGCCCAAATGGTCACCAATCACTAAAACCTTTTTCGGGGTTTAGGGTTTCCCGCAACCGCTAAACCCTAAACCCTAACCACTGAACCTCCAGGGCGTCCCGGGCCCGGGGTATCGAGTCTCGGGTCCCATTGAGTTTTGGGGTTTAGGGTTTTGGGTTTAGGGTTGAGGGTTTAGGGTGTAGGGTTGAGGGTTAGGGTTTTCATATGGGTTAGGATCTCGGCTTTAGGGTTTGGGGTTGAGGGAATTCTTGGGGGTATTAATTCCTGGGGGATCACTGTAGGGTAGCTCTTGCTGTAACTGGCTAGAGCATGGGGATTCTCCTGGAAGACACTAAACATGGCCCGGTGGGCGAGCCATGCAGTAGCTAGGTGAAAGTGTGGGCCCCTTCAGAAGCTTGCACCTGCTGCACGTTCTTGAGTTGATCTTGTACGGCACTGCTGTCGCCACCATAGTGAGCATCGCCCCAGGTCACCACAGATCCATCAGCCAGAATCGCAGCAAACGCCTGATTGGAAGCTTGCACCTGCTGCACGTTCTTGAGCTGATCTTGTACGGGACTGCTGTCGCCTGCGTATGGAGCATCGCCCCAGGTCACCACAGACCCATCAGCCAGAATCGCAGCAAACGTCCAACAAGAAGCTTGCACCTGCCGCACGTGCTTGAGCTGATCTTCTACAGAACTGCTGTCGCCTCCAAAGCGAGCAGCGCCCCAGGTCACCACAGACCCATCAGCCAAAATCGCTGCAAACGCCTGATTGGAAGCTTGCACCTGCTGCACGTTCTTGAGCTGAGCTTGTACGGCACTGCTGTCGCCTCCAAAGGTAGCAATGCCCCAGGTCACCACAGATCCATCAGCCAAAACCGCAGCAAACGCCTGATTAGAAGCTTGCACCTGCTGCACGTTCTTGAGTTGATCTTGTACGGCACTGCTGTCGCCACCATAGTGAGCATCGCCCCAGGTCACCACAGATCCATCAGCCAGAATCGCAGCAAACGCCTGATTGGAAGCTTGCACCTGCTGCACGTTCTTGAGCTGATCTTGTACGGGACTGCTGTCGCCTCCGTATTGAGCATCGCCCCAGGTCACCACACACCCATCAGCCAGAATCGCAGCAACCGCCCGATGAGAAGCTTGCACCTGCTGCACGTTCTTGAGCTGATCTTGTACGGCACTGCTGTCGCCACCATAGTGAGCATCGCCCCAGGTCACCACAGATCCATCAGCCAGAATCGCAGCAAACGCCGGATAAGAAGCTTGCACCTGCTGCACGTTCTTGAGCTGATCTTGTACGGCACTGCTGTCGCCACCATAGTGAGCATCGCCCCAGGTCACCACACACCCATCAGCCAGAATCGCAGCAACCGCCCGATGAGAAGCTTGCACCTGCTGCACGTTCTTGAGCTGATCTTGTACGGGACTGCTGTCGCCACCATAGTGAGCATCGCCCCAGGTCACCACAGATCCATCAGCCAGAATCGCAGCAAACGCCCGATAAGAAGCTTGCACCTGCTGCACGTTCTTGAGCTGATCTTGTACGGCACTGCTGTCGCCACCATAGTGAGCATCGCCCCAGGTCACCACACACCCATCAGCCAGAATCGCAGCAACCGCCCGATGAGAAGCTTGCACCTGCTGCACGTTCTTGAGCTGATCTTGTACGGCACTGCTGTCGCCACCATAGTGAGCATCGCCCCAGGTCACCACAGATCCATCAGCCAGAACCGCAGCAAACGCCCGATAAGAAGCTTGCACCTGCTGCACGTTCTTGAGCTGATCTTGTACGGCACTGCTGTCGCCACCATAGTGAGCATCGCCCCAGGTCACCACAGATCCATCAGCCAGAATCGCAGCAAACGCCCGATGAGAAGCTTGCACCTGCTGCACGTTCTTGAGCTGATCTTGTACGGCACTGCTGTCACCTCCATAGCGAGAATCGCCCCAGGTCACCACAGACCCATCAGCCAGAATCGCAGCAAACGCCCCATTAGAAGCTTGCACCTGCTGGACGTTCTTGAGCTGATCTTGTACGGCACTGCTGTCGCCACCATAGTGAGCATCGCCCCAGGTCACCACAGATCCATCAGACTTGAAGTGTCAGCACGTCATTGTCTTGCAAACCTGCTCGCCGCACTGTGCCTCCGGCCAGCGCCTCTCCAGAGGAAGTCAGCAGCCGTCCCTTGCCAACTCCTAAAGCGGCCTGGGCCCTTTGGCACAAGCAGGTGATGGACTCTTCTGGTTCCGTCGCCGAAGTCACGCTTGCGCCACTCAGGAGGTGCACATGGATTGAAATCGACATGAAATGAACCCTGAGTTTTGAGGCTATTTTGGCCCAAAGTACTGAGGATATAGGGTTAACTGGCTAGGATGGCTCTTAAAACCATCTGACATATATTAAACCCAATAAGGCCGAAATTCACCGTTGCCGACTTTTGAGGCCCCGTGAATTTCGGGGGGCCTCAAAAGTCGGCAACGGTGAATTTCGGGGCCTCAAAAGTCGGCAACGGTGAATTTCGGGGGGCCTCAAAAGTCGGCAACGGTGAATTTCGGGGGGCCTCAAAAGTCGGCAACGGTGAATTTTTCCGGGGGCCTCAAAAGTCGGCAACGGTGAATTTCGAAGGGCCCCAAAAGTCGGCAACGGTGAATTTCGGGGAGCCTCAAAAGTCGGCAACGGTGAATTTCGGGGGGCCTCAAAAGTCGGCAATGGTGAATTTCGGGGGGGAGCTTCAAAACGGTGAATTTCGGGGCCTCAAACCCCCCCCCCCCCCCCCCCCCCCCCCCCCAACCCAGTTAGGTTTAGGCTCCCGAACTTTCAAAGCTCACGCCCCCACGCCTCCACCGAAAAAACCCTGATACCCACCCTACGTTTTTACACTTTACCACAAAAAATCATCAATTTTGACATCCCCACCTCAAACGATTTAACCAACAAAAAATCAAAAATTTATAAAAAATTATCTCCAAAACCAACTTTCGAAACCGCCCCCTAACTCACAAACCCGAAATTCACGATTTTTTAAATTGAAATTTCTATTCAATGTTCTTTGTCGTTGAATAGAATTTTCATTGGTAATATTTATAATTATCCTCATACAATTTGATTATTTCCTTCTGTAATGAAATTTGTTTATCTAAATATTTCATTTCTTTATCTAAATGTTCCTGTTCTTCCTTTTCTATTACGCATTTTTGCTTTATTTCCACAATTTTGCTTTCCCTGCTTTCTTTGATGATTTCTAGTTTTTCTAATTCGTGCTTTGCTACTCTGTATTGTATCTCGAACAGTTCGTCATGAACGGTCATATATTATAAACTATATATTTTTTAAAACTTTTAAAACTTTTTTATACATAAACTTCGCCCTCTTTTTTGATTTCGTAGTATTCCATCGTCGTTGGTTTTGGGTTTGTAATATCTCCGTTGTTTAGTTTTGTCAAATACGCTTTTCTTTTGTTTTGATATGTTGTGTCTTTTGATTTTGTTGTGTTGCTCAAAACTGGTGCAAATAGTTTGTTGTGTATCTCTTCTATTTTGTTATTAATATTTTCTAATGTGTTGTTGATGTCTTTAAGTGTGTCCTCGAAACCTTCGGCCATATAAAATACTAAATATTATTTTTAAAACTTTTATTCTTAAAATTGTTCCTTATCACTTGCCGCGCAGTTGCACTTCTTACAGTATGCTATACAGTTGCTTATGGTATGTGTTTGCGAATTATCTTTTCGTTGTGCTGTCAGATTTGTTGTTATGTTTCCGCTTTTTAACTTAACATAAAACTCTACACTGCATTTTTCGCAGAAACCGTTTAACCTATCTAAAAGCCACTGGGCAGTTATGTAGTTTTTATGATCTATCTTTCTTTTACCTGCCCTGTCCTGTTCTTTGTAGTTCTGCACCTTGCGTTCTAAATAGTTAAAGATACACTGCTTATTGAATATAGTATCTTTATTATCATCATACCTGTAAAACCTGACCTGATTTAAATCGGTGGCTCTTGTGATTGCCGTCCAGAGCCACTCCTTAGAAATATTAAAATGATGATAATCAAAGATGGTTATACCAGTGTTTATGCTGGAACCCTGCACACTATGACAGGTATAACAGTAACTAAATATAAAGTGCTTCCTTAAAACATCGATGGGTATGGTTTGTATATTTCCTTCGTGCTCCTCTTTTAGTTTCACCTTATCGCCGTTGATCTCATAAATAATGTATCGAAAATTAACTTGACATTTATATGTGGTTGTTTTTAAATACTCCCTGCATATAACCACCTCGCCTATGTCATATTCGTTTTTGCGGTTTTGGCGCCTCCTTATTTCGTTGCTTACCTCCTTACATGTATCGTTTAAGTATGCTATATTGTTATTGTTTGTTTGTATGTCGTCGGTGTATTTGAAGTATTTGTCTATCAACTCTTTCGTCTTCACTTTGTTTATAAATATGTCGTCGTATATGTTTGCTAATTTATCTTTGTCCTCCTGAGTCTTTAACCGCTTACACTCCCGCAGATAAATATGATATTTAAATATTTTGTTTATGCAGTGGTTTGCATATACTTCGTGGTCGTGTAGGTTAGTTATTTCCGAAACGGGTTTTAATTGCTTACCGTCGCCGGTTGCCACCACTATTAAACCCTTATGCGCTTCCACGAACTCCCTAATTTTATTCAAGGCCCTTAGGCCATTAAAATAAATCTCGTCGAACACTATACAGTCATAATTCGAGTAGTCGAACTTTTCTAACTTTTCGTCGCCCACGGCTATGGAAAAGAATTTATTAATTGTAGTGGCGTCCTTTCCATATTTTTGAACCAGTTTATTAGTGGGGCACACGAACAGCACTTTTAAACCTAAGTCCCTGATTTTTTCACATATAAAGCTTTTACCAGAACCGGCATATTTCGCCCTAATCATCACGTGCTTTACTGAAAAAATCTTCTCTATGATCTTCGTTGTTTCGTATTCGTCCTGTATGTCTATCTTCTTGTTTATATACATTGGTATTTTAGTTGCTTCGTTTTCTTTTATGTGGTAGTCCTCACTGGGCATAATTATATCCTCGTTGCTTTTATTTACCCTCCACTGACCTATGCACTTTGTAGATGCCCCCGCTTTAATTCCCAGTGCTTCTTTCGCTTTGGGTAGGTCTTCGGTGTTTATAACAAATGCATCGGTCTTGACACTATACGGTTTAACACCGCAATGAAGTAATCTGTTATAACACTGATACATATTAAAGTTATGTTGTTGCAATAGCAGTTCCTTTATATAAACAAACCCATTTACCAACTTCGTTTTATCGGATATATTCACTATGTAGTATGAATCTCCTTCCGATATTTCATTCCATTCAGTGCATTCGTCATCGTCCATTTCATAAAAATTCACTTCTTCTTCGGTCAGTTTGTGTATTTTGCCCCCGTATTTTTGTTGAAAATCCGACGCCTCCTTTAAGTTTCTAAACAGTATGCTTTTTTGGTTGGTGCTGTTGGTTCTTTCTAAAAGTCCGAAATTCACCACTGCCACCTGTTTTTTAATTGCCATATCCTCCTCGTCGTTTTCACTTATTTTTTTGTCCCATAATTCCCCGACTATGTTTTTATAATTCACAGAGTGCTTGAACGAAGGCTGTTTGTAACTTATGATCTTAATTTCTGATGTGTCCAACTGTTTTAGATACAAACCGTATAAAAGACCAAACTTTTTGTTTAACATTACTTTGTTTTTCTCGCCCGTGTTCTTAACATAATACAGTGTATAATCGTGCATTTTGTTAAAATCCATTTGTTCGGTATATGGTTGCCACACATCGAACTGATTAAAGCCGAATGTCTCCACAATATCTATAAACGATTTAGTAAATGCTTTGGACATATCCAGTTCCACTTTCGGCATCGTATCCGAAAACTTATGTGATACAAACATACCCACAGGCACTATGGTTTTAGCCTCTTCGTATAAATCTATGTCAGCTTGGTTATAAAACGATTTATGAAGCGGATTAAATAAAGACTTATTAAAATCAAACATTGCTTTATTCATATTGTTATAGGTTTCTTCGTTGTCTATTCTCATACATCCGTCCGACGAGGTTTTTATTAGATTCTGGGTTTTGACTATAAAGGTGGTTTTCTTTAATTTCATTCGTATCTCTGACACTATGCCCGCTTGAAAACGAATTTTAGGTTCATACCCACCGCCCAGCATTTGAAATAATATTTTTGTTAGGTTGTTGTCATCAGGCACTAAGTATTTCGTTATAGGTTCTTTATCCTTACTGACCAGTTTTAATATTTCGTAAGCGTCCCTAATCATTATAAATTGTGGCGGTTCTTCCTTTTCGTTTATGTGATAATCGGTTGTTGCTTTGACTACGGGCTTTTTGCCTACATTGTTCAGTTTCTGTTGTATGCTTTTTAGATCGTTGTTCATTGTGTATATGTGGCTGTTTTTCACAAAGGCATAAAAACATTTGAGTTTTTTGTTTGCCTCTTCGGGTTCGTGCCGGTATATAAGGTTTTCACAGCAGTCAAAAATTCGGGCGGGAATCCTGAAATGTTTAAAGACTTTATCCATTTCATTAATGGTTGCCCCATTGCTGTAAAAATCGTTCCTACCTATGATTTCTATAATCCTTTCCCTTGTTAGTCTGTCCCTTCTTTTATCGTTCATAAGGCTGTCTTTATAAAAGTCGCTTAAAGCATTAATCCAACATTGATTATCGACGTGTTCGTTGTTGCTTATGGCTTCCCTTAGGTTGTATAAGTTATGATTAACAGGGGTGCTGACATAGCGATGGTATATAGATATGTGGCTAATGTCGGTTAAACTCTCGTCCATAATGTTAAACTTCTCGCCTTTCTTATTGACTACCTCCACCTGTTGTATTTTAATTGCGTCGAATAGGTTGTCATAGTATTTCGTTAAGTCATCCACCATTTCCTTAAAGTCCTTGTCCTTGTTAAGCAGTTCTATTACCTTTTCAAATTCTTCATTGGCGTTTTCCTTTCTTTTGCTTATGAAGTCCTCTTTGGTTTCAAATCTGAAAATAAGATTTTTAACCAGTCCCTTATCAAAGTTTTTTGCTTTGACAGTTGCCTGTCTTATGTCAAAGTTTTCTATGTAAAATGCCGTTTCGAATTTTTTAAAAGCGGGTTTCACCTTTTCGTTTCGTGGCTTTCTTGTGGTGTAGAGTTGGAAGTTTATTAAGTATGTGCTTTGGCTTTTGGTTTCTGCCAGTCTTTCGTTTAATGGTTTTGCCTTCTTGGTTTTGGGTATGGTGTCCTTGTATTGCTTGAATGCTTTTTCATAGGTTTTTTTGTTCTTAGAGGTTAAGCCTTTTATTAAATTCTCGGCGGTTGCTATGTTTCCGATTTTACGTTCTTGGTATAACTTGATGATTTCGTTAATTCTTTTTTGTGTGGTTTTGTTTGCTCCTTCTGCCACCTTGTCCTTCAACTGGTTGAGTTGGATTAAATTACTCCTGATAAACTTGCTCATACTATACCTTAGATATATAATTATATTAAATGTTTTTTCTTTAAGTGGTTTTCCAAAGAAAATTTTTTAATATTTTTTCAAACCTTTAACAATTCGAAGCGCATATATGGGCGACTGTCTCCTTTTACATAAAACAAACTTGAATTATTTTTTTGTTCTATTCGTTCAACCTCTTTTGTTTCAGTTTGCCAAACACTCGTGCGTTCTTTTTCCCCAGGTTTCCTTTTCCTATAAATTCTAACTTTATTACCGGTTGAAATATTAGGGTATTTTCTCGTTCTGGTTGCTTGTTGGGTCATATTCTGTGTTGCTTTCAGTTCGTTTTTCTCCTTCATTGCCTCTTTCGGTGTCATTTTAATAGCCGAATGTTCCATTTTATTATTATAGGTAAGCAAAATTTCAAATATGTAATCAGTCCATTGAATATTTTCTTTGCCTTTCTTTTCGCCACGCTCATCGCGTGATTTCGCTCCGCTCATGTCGGCTTCTACTCGTTTATAAAGCATATCCTTAAATGTTCTAATTGCTCGTTCGCTGTGGTTTGCGTGTGCTCTTGTCCTGTGGTGTTGTATGCCCTGCTCCTTTAAATAATCCTGTATTGATGTTGTGTTTAATGCGCCTTCGTCGTCTGTAAATAATATTTTGGGTTTGCCTCCCATCTTGTTCATTGTCTCTATCATTCCTGATGCTATGTTTGCTTCGTCTTTACTTTTAATCGGTGCGACCTGCATAAACCGACTAAACACATCAATCATAATTACACCGACTCTAAATTTTTGATTCTCCAAATCGTTTATAAAAAACAAATCCATTTGAAATTCATAAAAAGGTTCAGGGGCAATGAATGTATTTTTACCTCTAATCTGTTTCTTTTGTTCCACATTATCTTTAAAAAAATTATCAATGTCGGCCATTGTTATAGATTTATCTTTTTCTCTTGCATCTTTTAAGGTTTGTTTTTTGCTTCCAAAACCTGACCTATCAAAATAAATCGCGCTTATTATATCATTCTTTTTATTGTTTTCGCTCATAATAAAAAGGATGAGATATTAATTAATTAATTTCGCGATGTATTTTTCCATGAATAGCGCGTCTTCTTTTTTCATTTTCTTATTACAAATCTCCTTGTAAAAATCAACGAAAAAGGTTTTCAAGTTTATTTTGTGTTTCGTCTTCATACCTTGTATTTTCAATTCGTGGTATGTTTCGGTCTGTGTCATTCTATTATTCCAAAACCTTCCATTTACATAAAATTGTATGCAGTGGGTTATATACCTTACGAACTCCATCGAAAATTTATTCGCTTGTTGTTTTGTTTTAGTTGTTGCCAGTTCCTTTTTAATGGCTTGAAGGGTGTAATGAAAAACTATGTTTGCTATGTTATGCTTTCTTGATAATGTCATAAACCTCTTATGTTCTTTTTTCTTATCACACTCCATACACCTAATATATTGATTTATATGGCCGTTTAAATCATATGGCAAAGCGGTTTTACATAAAAGGGCGGTTGTTGTTTTTAAGTCCTTACACCTTTCACACACCATATATAATGTTAAGAAAATATTTCTTTAAATAGTTTTTCCAAAGAAATTTTTTAAAGATTTTTTAAACAAAATATTTTCAACAACACATTTTTTATGAAAAGATGCGATTTAACATTTTTATCATAAACTCAACCTCCTCTTTTTCATTAAGGCATCGTTTAAAGTAATCACTAAAAAACATAATCGCCAACTCTTCTATTTCTATCGTAAATGGTTTTTTATATCTCGTCCTCATAGTTTCATATATATCATTAAATAAACCTGTGAAACCCGGGTCTCTTCTAAAAGATGAAATGTCGTTAATGTCGTCAATGTCGGTGATGTGTGGATATTTCATCCTTAACAACGCCATTCGTAAATAAAAAAATGAATCACTGTTAATGTGTTTTTTTAAAGACTTGTCCTCCACCTCCCGCTTTACTACTAAAACTTCACAAGGTAAAACTGGTATTTTGTCAATTATGGTTTTAAACCTTATCGCCTTCTCTCTATCGCTGTATATCAGATACTGACTATAAGAAGCTATGGTTTTGAAAAGGTCATTGCACAATTTTTTTTTACCTAAAAGTTTGATTGTCATAATTTGGTCAAGGCATCTTTCACACCTACACACCTGCACCATATCTAACATATATAAAAAACATTTCTTTAAATAGTTTTCCAAAGAAATGTTTTTATAAAATAATTAATGTCTCGGGACACTCATCCCCAAACGTCGGGGATGAGCATCCCCAAACATCGGGGGCACCCATCCCCAAACATCGGGGATGCCTCATATTTCAATTTAAAAATGTCCCATCCCCAAACATCGGGGGCACCCATCCCCAAACATTGGGGATGAGCATCCCCAAACATAAAAATTATTCAAAAATATTTTTAAAAATTATTCAAAAAATTATTAAAAATTATTCAAAAATATTATTTATTTTAATAAAAAAATATTATTAAAATAAATTTAATCTCCTTTTGCCTCTTCTTGTTGTTCTGTTGTTTTCTTTTTACTTGCTTTCTTCGGTTTGGGTTCTTTTGGTGCTTTGGGTTCCTTGGGTTCTTTGATTTGCTTTGTTCGTTTAAATACATCTGTGTCTTTTAAAACATTTGCATTTTCCATTGGTATTACTTGTCTTCCTTTCTTTTCAAATTTTACAGTTAATTCTTCATTTATCTCATTCTCATTTACTGCTATTGATTGCTCTTGTTCTTCTAAAATTTTGTTAAGTTTTTTTCGTCTTAAATGGTTTCGTGTGTTCTCTCTCTTTTTCATCATAAACGTTTCGTCTTCTTTCTTTTTGCGATAATACAGTCTTCCATAAATCGCCAGTTGTTCTTTTATCTCTTCCATTGTCATATCCTCAGGCGCAGTAGGCATTAATCTATATATTATATAGATAATAATTCTTTAAATACTTTTTTAAAGATTATGTATTTTAAAGATTACATTTTTGAAAATTTAATTACATTTTTATATTAAAATTTTTCATAAAAAATATTATGAAAAACTTCCAAACGAATTCGCGACACTATCTTATGTAGTATCAATTATGTAAATGTATCGCACTACTTCCCTTTCGCGCGTTCATTCACGATGTCTGGGACTTATGCAATCACGGGGCATGGGCATATGTTCGGGATGTTCCTGTTTCATTTTCCGGGGGATGCGAGGAACGAGCCTCGCATTGCTATGCGACTTCTGTGCTCTGTCAATATTATATAGATATTAATTTTTAAATGTTTAATCCATAGATTTTAAATCTTTCGTTTCCTGTATTGTTTGTGGTTTTTTCTTATTAGTTTTCATAATGTAATATACATCTTTGTCTAACTTCTTTACATCTTCTTTAAGTTCTTTAATATCTTCCTCTGTTTTATAAATCTTCTTTTCTAATTTTTGCTTCAATTCTTTAATATCATCGGCGTTTTTCTCTATTGCTTCTTCACATTCCTCGGGTGTTGGTCTCCTTCCAGAATCCCAACCAGTTGAGCAAATGGCTACGCTTCCTGTTTGGTCTGGTGTAAAAATATTATTGTCTGGGGTTGTCCCGCGCCCCATTTTATAACTGCTTCTATTTTCGATAATATAAACGGTTTTGCTATCTTTATCGCTTGTTGTTTTTGTTTCTTTATGATATAAATTTTTCTTACATCTACACGGCAAACAGTTTAAACTGGTAGGGGTTAATATGAAACCTCCATCAGGTTTTTTTGGTGCCTCTTCATCGCTCATATTTTTAAGTTGTAGAAATTTATTTTTTCTTTAATTTTAAATATTGCAATACTCCTTTACAAATTTCCAAAGCAGAATAACAGCATCGCCTATACCTCGGTTCTGTTATTACTATTTGTTCAACTTCTTCTATCTCATTTATCGCCTTAATGTATTTGTCGTAATTCATTATATAATTAAAATACAAAACTTTCTATATAAATATGATGACTAATAACATCCCGATCGTCAAACCAATAGACATTCCAGAATACAAATACAAAAACTCAAAATATGATATGATGCCGTCGCTTCCGTTTAGAGGTATATTAGTTGCTTCTTCAACTGGCGGTAAAACGGTATTGATACAAAATCTCATATTGAATATTTATAGAGGCTCGTTCGAAAGAATATTTATATTTAGTCCCAGCGTCCATGTTGATGATACGTTTAGACCTGTTAAAAAATACATAAGTGAAGTAATGAATGTTGATACTGAGAAAGAAAAGGTATTTTATGAAAACTACGACCCAGCGGATTTACAAAAGATAATTGACACTCAACACAAAGTAATAGAGTATCAGAAAAAGAACAAACAAAAAGACTTACATTCAATATTGATAGTGATAGACGATCACGCTGACGATCCTAAAACGGTAAGATATAGTAATATATTACATGGTCTTTTTACAAGAGGCAGACATAATGCCATTAGTGTTATAGTTTCTACACAAAAATATAATGTTTTAGCACCTATCATAAGACTGAATGCATCAGCATTATTTATATTCCGCCTAAAAAATATGAATGAAGTAAATGCGTTTATTGAAGAAAATAGCGCCTTGGTTGATAAAGACGAATTGTATGAGATGTATAGAATTGCTGTTAATGATGCTCCTTATTCTTTTTTATACATAAACACAAATGCAAAAGATGTTAATAAGATGTTCTATATTCGCTTTGAGAAATTGCTAAAAATAGAGCATTCATTAGACGATCAATACTTACGGAAATGATACATAATATTAGTTGAAATAATATTATTAATCAAATTAATGAATAACTGCACAAGTTTATAGCAGGTAGTTTATAATATATTTTATCGCTTTTCGTTTCTTCTAAAATTTCTACGCGATTTATAACATCTTTTAAAGTGTTAAATAATAAAATATCTGTTTTAGTTTTTTCATCTATATCAAGTTCTTTTATTTTTTGCATATTTTCACTGGCAGTAGATTTAGATGATGTAGAACCCATTATATTATTATTAATTTAGAATTTAATTATTTTGCTTTCGGCTTTGCCTTTGCTTTTGGCGAGGTTTCGCCCTTCAACTTTCTAACCTCCTTCTTTAAATCTTCAACTTCTTTAATCAAATGCTGTAATGCTCCGTGTGTTATTACTGCTGTTTTACAATAATCTAATCTTTTATGTCCTTTATTATCTGTTGTTATAATCCCCTCCCATTCTCGTGGAATTACACTCTCAACGTCTTGGGCAATATATCCAATATGATTAACTTTATTTTTCTCTTCGTTTAAATGTGTAAAATTAAATGTTTTAGGCTTTACATATTTAACTATTTCATAACATTTTTTACTATCAACTTCTTTCACATTCTCTTTTAATGAAAAATCGGAAGAATAGCCGAAAGTTCCATCAATATACACACCAGTTGGCATTATTTCTAAAACTTCATTACCCGCTCCAACCGATCCGAAATAAAAATAATATTCGCCACCAGCATCAGTATTTAAAAACTGTATCTGATCTACTGTGCTTATTGTCTCTTGTGTTATTTCTAAATTATTCATCTTAACTTTACCATCTGTTATTTTAATTTCCGGTGTGCTACTTTCTAATCCTATTGTTAGATTCATTTCTCCTAATGTATCACCGTTTCTGATATATAACTTATATTGAGTGTCTAATACTTCTTTTAATTCACTACTGTTTTGAAACATAAAACGCCCCCAACTAACAACATCTGCCTCGCCAACGATATTACCAATACTATTAAAAGTAAGATTATTAACGACTGCTCTGTTTAATGTAATTCCGTTAGTATCATTTAATTGTAAAGCAATAGTGCCAGTAGTCGGGTCGGTTGCTCTATTCGCTTGTAAGGAAAAATTAATCTCTTCATTTGATATTACATTTAAACTGTCATTAGCATCTGCTCTTCTATATACTTTGCTGTTATTCCATATTAAAATATTGTTATTAAATGTTGTTTCTCCTTGAAATCTTACGGTTGAACCAAAATAAGCATTGCCACCGCTACAATTAAAAGTATCTACACCGGCATTCGCTCCAACTCCTAATTTATTACATCTTACCGCATTACTATTATTTGTATTCAAAAATAATTGTTGTGATGTATCATTGGCATTATAAGCATCAATACCAAAAGCGCGAAAACGAAGTTTCCCACCATCATTAGCAACTGAAAAAACATTAGATGCATCAGTAGTTGCCTTGTAAAATTCAAATCCGTTAGTGTCTGCTATTGTTGCTCGTGTTCCTTCCATTGTTATATTATCTTTAAATGTCGTTGGTTGATGTAATACTGTTGCACCTGTATTATTATTACATTCTAAATACGTGTTGGTATCACCATCCGAAGCCCCGCCTAACACTAATCTCATTGCTTCTTGGTCTGTTCTGATATCCAACGATGTATTAACTTTCGTAGCATTTGAATATCTATCTAATACTGTATTAGCATCTAATAATTCTATATTCCCACTAACTCTTAAATTTTGTCTAATAATAGCATTATCAACAACATCTAATGTATAGCCTCCTGTTAATGTATTTGCTCCTGTATCTACCAACAACGAATGTGATCTAATATATTCATTTGCATTAGCATTTAAATTTAATATTCTTCCAGTATCACCGACTGAATTATAACAATCAATACTATCATTATTAAAAGTTATATAATTATCAGTATTCCTAACTGTAAATGATAAATTAGCATCTGCTGTGTTTTCTACAACTAACCCGCCCGTTGGTGTTTCTATTTTTCCTGACATTTTATAACCTGCATTATTATTGGTTAAATCAAGTTGTTTAATGGCATCGTCTGATGTATTATTACAAAATATTTTATCACCTTGTAAAGTTATATAACTCGTTGCGTTCTTAAACTCTGCCAAAACTTTGTCTCCTCCTCCTGTTTGATTACTGAATAATAAACCTTCTACTGGTGAAATATTAATAGTTGAGTTATTTAAGGTTAATCCGCTATGAATAACGGTAGGGGCACTACAATCAATAATAGGATTGGCACTAAATCTGTTGGTAAAATCACTTACCGGAACTCTTAAAGCAAGTAAATTATCTATTTCTGTATCTGTATAACCCGAACCAGCACCTACTAAGGCATCTACTTCGGTTTTATTGTAATAGTTTGTCCCTAATTGGGTATTAGTTTGAAAATTAGTTGATAAATTTGTGTCTATTTGTGTTTGTGTATAATAATTGGTAAATGTAGCGTCTATTTCCGTTTTGTTGTAAAAATTAGTTGCTAAAACTGTGTTTGTTTGGTAGTCAGTGTTTAATAAATGTGATACAGAACTAATATTATGGAAGTTTTGCAGTTGCTTTGTATTTAAAATTGCAATGTCTGCGGCGTTTGTTGCTATGTCGGTCGAGTTTGCCGTGTTGATGTCTCCCACTTCTGTTTTTGTAGCATATTGATCGTTTATTTCCGTTGCTCCTGTTGAGAAAATTTTATATATTTCGTTGGCATAAACCGTGTTTATATTGTTGATTGAAGCCATTATTAAATTAAGTAGATTTTATTTAATTTAATAATGTTTTATTTTTGCCCTTCTGCCTTCTTCTGTTGAAGTTTCTCGCGCCTCTTTCTGTTTATTTCTTCTTTATTCGCTTCGTAATACGCCTTCTTCTGTTGTTTATAATATTCTTTTTTGCTTTCTACACACTTCTTTTTTCGCTCTGCTATTGCTTCTTTGTTATTCTCTCTGTATAGTTTCTGGTATTCATCCATTTTGTCTTTATTATTGTAATAATATTCTTTTTTTTGTGCTTTTCTCGCTTCTATATTGTCATGATAATTCTTATTGCTTTTTTCCTTAATGTATTCTTTGTTGTCTTGATAATGCTGTTTTTTGTATTCTTGTATTTGTTCCTTATGTTCCTCGCGGTATTCTTTACAATCCTGTAAAATTTTCTCCTTGTTGTTTTCGTAATACTCCTTCTTTTTCTGTAAGTAGTGCTCCTTCTTGTTTTCGTAGCATTGTTTCTTTTGTTCTATTGCTTCTTCATGTGTTATAAATGGTCTTACGGTATTTAAAGAAGCATTTAACTGTTCTACATATTCCCGTTCCCGTCTTCGTGCTTCCAGCGAGTTTTCGCACCGTTCAGTGTTTATCAATACCATGTCGAAATTATCAAACCCACCGTTTTCACGAATAAACTGATATAACGGTATGTTGTAATTTCGAGTATTTGGGTTGTTGCAGAAACCCTTGTGTTTATATTTACGCTTTGTAAAATCAGTTGTATGACCTACATAGCAATCGGATATATTTAGGTCTTTACATACAATTTTATAAAAATGTGTACTACTGTAATCTATCGCTTTTCTCGGCATTGCCCTATAATATCTTATAAAGTATTATTTCTTTATAAGGTTTTATACTGTAAAACTAAAACTGGTAATCAATTTAATCTAAAACCGTTGAAGACGCCTCGCTAAGCTCAAACACATGTTCTGAAACAAGAGTCACATATACTTGCTCCACTCCGAGGGCGAATACTTGATTTGCTCCTTTTAGTTTAAAAGTCAATAAGGAACCCATTTTAGTATTGGAACCGGTAAAATTCATATCTGGCTGCTTATCGAAATTTATGCCACCAATGAACTTGTCGTTTGCGTATCGGTAAATGTCGATCGAGAAACCATCATAAAACGGAGACATAACATTAACAGCACGGCGTAAGAAATACATTGCCTCTGCTATACTTTCTACCGCTTGTTCTGGGAACTTTTTATTAGCAATCTGAACATAATATGAAATTTGTTTAGTGCTGTCGATTACACCTTCTAAATTATCAATTGTAGCAGACATAGGATGATAAAACCAAGTCCATTTTTTCTTTGCAAAATTTGCGGCGGTATTATTATTATCAATCGCCGAATTACTAAGGGTAAAGAACATTTGAGATAATCGCGTGGAGGACTTAACAATGTTCATATTGATTTCGGAATTTCCTGCCGCGAAAGATTGTGAAAAACTGTGATAGGCAGGATAAACCATTCTAAGTCGACCCCCTTTCAATAAATGCGAAACCACGTTATTATTCACGGAATTGTCGACTGTGATTAATTCGCAGCGAAGGATACAATTTTGAATGGACCACGAAGTTGTCGTGTTTCTTGTGGTAAAGTATAAACCGTTGACATCGTCTTCGGCCTGCGATGCTGCTACTGGCGTTGCTGGTCTGATGACTGGCTCTTGTGCGTCCGAACAAATTTCGAAAATAAATTCTAACGGGCAATATCGAATAGGTGGATAATACCCAGATTGAACGAACCCGCAACAAGGTTTGTGCCCCATCCGCACGAATTTACCTTGCTCAATTCCTGTGGTGTTTGCTCTTGTAAGTTTTGGTAAAACGATTCCTCTATCATTTCTACCAGTAGTGGCGGTGGCATCGTGAGTTTCAATCGCAAATGCATAAAGTCTATTAATTCTGCTGTCGTATCGGGTTAAACAACCTTCCTGAATATCGTCTAAATTTCGTACCTCTTCGCTTTTGAACGATTTCATTTCTTCACATACTAAATTGTAATTGTCAATGTCGTTAATTTGTTGTCCTGCCGCGTTGCATCTATAACGGGTAAAGAAGGCGTGACTTTCACCTAAGGGTCGTAAATATTCTCCTGCTGTGGTTGATGTATTCACAACATCAAAAAATAAACAAATACTGGACATATCAATATAATTGTTGTCTTCACCTGTAATAACAAATTTAATATACTTGTTTCCATTGTTGGAACTGAAAACGTTTCCGGATACGCTAGGAAAATGAACCTGCTTACGATCGGTGATATACGCGGCGCTTTCTGGAAGTCCGAACTGTAAAGAATTTATCATGTTATCTTGTGTTTCAGCAATGACTAAATCCATAACTTATATATTATTTATTAGATTTTTTATTCATATTATTCTTTTTATGAGGATTTAAATTGTTAATATTTTTTGAAATTTGTTTTTCCAACTGTGGTTGTGGCACTGCCGTTGTCTCGGCTTCTACGATTCCACGAATCATTTCATAAGATGAATTGTTAAGACTCTTCGTAATTTTGTTTTTGAATTGGACGTTCTCGGGGGGTTTTCCTATCCTCGTTTGTTCTTTTGGTTTCCTGGCCTTGTTAAGCATTATTATTATATTTTATCTTAGAAAAACCCTAAACCCAACCCATTACGGGTATTCTTTCATCAATGCCGTGCAATCTGTCGATGTCATGATTCGATACAGGGTTGAAAGTATTTGTGTCATAACTTATGGCCGCGTTGTCCAAACTACTCACGAGGTCGCCGGTCATTCTAAAACGCTTGTGCTGTTCCGTCGGTTTGTCTAAACCAAAGATAGGTGAAATCAAACTTATTACAGGAGCATCGTAGGTTCTCGTTTTATAATTTCTATCCTTAAATTCTTTGTTTAATTCCAAAACAACACTACCTCCCATACTGTGCCCTAATAGTGTATCCACTTGCGGATTTTCCAATAATACTTTTTTTGCCTCCTTATACCTGTCCATGTCTCTAATCCCACCTGTTTTAAGTTTTGTGAAATTTTGTTGCCAGTCCCGTGTAGATGTTGTGCCTCCCACATACATTTTATTCCCCTTAACGAAAATTTTATTATCCCGATCATATGCTAATTTAATACCCTGTGTATTTGAAATTTTGCCGTTCGCGTTTAGCATCTTATTTAATTGTGCTTCTATCTTCGTCATTATATAAAAAGATTATAAATATTTTTATATCAATTACATTATATATTATATATGAGCATCAGACCATTAACATATAAAAAGGTTTATGTGAATTCAAAATATCGCACCTCCAACAGTCGCGGTATAAGCGACTTCCAAATAGAATTGAGGGAAACGTTTGAAATACCAGATGGCACAATTATGCAAGTCCATGAAATAGCAATACCGAACACGTGGTATTCGATAAACACAAATAATCAAAATCTGTATTTTCGGCATCAGATCATCGCACCTGCGACACCACAAGGCATAACATATAGGCGTATAGAAATACCAGTCGGCAACTACACACCGCCTGAATTAGCAAATGCGATACAGACGCAACTCAATTTTTTCTTTGATAGTGGCGGTCGGTCAAATTCCTACACTGTTGTGTATAACACAATATCAAACAAGATGACCGTATCTTCAAATTATACGGAAGTGCTTTTTATTCCCTTAACCGATGCAGATGTCCCCGCTCTCGTAGGCTCGTTTTCTAACAGTGTCGATCTTAACAACTTGAATTCAATAAACGAGGTGTTGAGTTTTAATGTCACGGTAGGCGATAGTTTTACCTCATCTGCTCCATGGTCCACCGGATTTATTAAACTTCTCCATCATCAGGACATCTACATAGCCTGTCCTGAATTGTCTAATAATAACTTTCATAGTCCTTCGTCTTTTTCAAATGCAATAGTAAAGAAAGTGCCGGTCAATGCTTCGTTTGCTGGTATTATAAACGACCCTTATGGAATTACCGAATACGATTATATTAATGTCTCGCGTCGTTCAGTAAGACGACTCAGTTTTAGAATAACAGACGAGGTAGGCAACCTTATAGACTTTAACGGTGTGAATTTGAGTTTTAGTCTCCTCTTTCATAATACAGATATGATGTGAAAACCAAAAGAAAATATATAGAACATTATATAGATGACCGAAGAAAGTAATGACATCGTCGCCGTTGATGAAAAGCCAGAACAGGAAGAACCCAAACCAGAAGAGGTGCCCAGCGAAACCCCTGAGCCTAAGGAAGAAACTAAACGAGTCAAAATTAGGGAAGTCGCCAAGGAAAAGGGAGAATGTCAAGACTGCAAGAAAACGATGTGTATGAAAACCCTTAGGTATTCGCACCCCGCAAAATGCGAGGGGAAACCAAGCGACATATTAAAAAAACCGGTTAGGAAAAGCAACGTTAAACCAAAAATTAATGTTGAACCATTAGCGCCAGAAAATAATTCAGTAGCACCACCGCAATATCAAGAACAACAACCGCCTCCTTCAATGCCAACTGTGCCAAATGTGCCAAATGTGCCAAATGTGCCACAACAACAACCCTTAAACCCTTATGCAAATTTAACACAACAACAATTATTGCAATTACAGATGAACACAATGAACGCCGAAATTATGAGAAGAAGACAAGAAAAATCCGCTAATATGTGTAAAGCAATGTTTCAATCAAGAAGTAAAAAATCTAAATAATAATATATACAAATGGTTCTGTATAATAGGTTCAAATTTCAAAAGAACAAACAGCAACATAAGAAAAAATCATTAGATAATCCGGTCGTTAATTCATCCGCTGATCTGGTGTATCACCAACAAAACCTCGACTATTTACTGAATTTGAAAAAGCAGTTAGAAGCGAGAGAGGCAAAAGAAAAAAATCTGGCGTTTAAACGCAGACTGTTAGAGGGTCAGATGAAAGCAAATTACGAAGGCGAAATGGCAAGATTGAGAGGGGAAATGCATAATCCAAGAATACCCGAGACTTCTTTGGAACATCTCAAAAAAAGGTATGACACATTAAGCGAATTGAGCGAATCTATTTTCTAAAAGAATATATAAAAAAGGATGGTAGTTAAAAATACTGGAATACAATTTCAAAGAAGGTCAAGATATGAAGATATTTTGGAACTGGTCAATGACAACGAAGATGCATTAAAACCATTTCCTAATAGAGATGCTGTATTTTATAAACAAAGCAATAAAGGAAGTCAATTTGATGGCAAAGATCATTTGGATAAGTTAAAAGTTCAAGAAAAACAAATCGCCGAGCGAATTGTTAGAGATCATATGCTACGCGAATATGCATCGGATAATGGTTTGACACACAGAGCATTATTTACGCAGCACGACAGACCCGAACCAGAGCAACCCAGAACGCCGGAACAATTTAATATAGGAACTGACGCCGAAAATATGTCTGTTGTTGAAGAATTCGGCACACCGCCAGAACAACAACTGTTTCAAATCAATGAAACATTAGGAAACATAGCAACAACACAACAAGGCAACCGACAAGAAATTTACGAAGCACACCAACAGCAGTTAGAAAGAGAAGAACAAGGCGGATCAGGAATTTTAAGGACTTTGGGAAGCGGCGCATTAAGTTTAGGAAGCGGAGCATTAAGAATAGGGGGCAATGTTGCCGGACACATGGCGTCAGGTATGGATTTTACATCTGCCGCGTTTGCTGGACTTACTCAGGAAGCGGCACAGGCATTAGGCGAGACATTAATGAGAAGAATAAACCCGCCACCAAGACCACTGTTAGATTTTACAGGAGACCCTCGCGCGGGACAATTTACAACATACGATGACATGCCGATACCAAACATGCAATATTTAGAACCTTCAATTGTTTTACAACCTCATCAACCTAATGTAGGAGCAACTCAACAACCTTTACCGATTGCATCGTCCAGTCAGCCCACATTAGCAGAATTACCACCAATACCACAGACAATACCACAGCGACCAACAGAACCAAGGGGCAAACCCAGACCGAGACCATCACCGAAAACATCGCCCGAACCACCGCCGCGACCTAATTTTCAACAAGGCGGGTCGCAAAGCTCGCGAGCCTCTGGCGCGGCGTCGCGAATGCCTCGCGAGGCTTCTGCCTCAGCGTCGTCAAGTTCAAGCGGAAATGCACCACCACCACAAGAAGAAAACCAAGAAATAGACATTGAGACTTTATATAAAAAATCAATAAATATTTATTTTTCAGGTTGGGGGACTTCGGGAGAGAAAGAATTAATAAATAAACTTTCTAAATTACCACTTAATGACTATTCTAAAATCAATCCAAAAGATATTGATATGCGGACATTAAAATCATTGTTTAATATAGCAAAAGTCAGAAATTTATTATCGGATTCAGACGAAGACAAAATCAGAGAAGTCATTGATAAAAACGATAGAGGGGGCACTATTGATGAAAAAGATGAACGTGTAATCAATTTATTCAATGAAATATTTAAGGATAAACCACCATATAATGTTCCGAGAAAAACTCCCCTAATTAGAAAAGCAAATATGAAGGAAGGAACAACAGAAGAGCAAGAAGCGGCAACTCCTACATTAATCATTCCCAGTAAAATAGGTATTCAAAAATTGAGAGAAGTATTTGAAGAAGCGAACAATAGACACACTATAAATACTAAAACGTATAGAAGTTATAAAAGTTTATATAACAAATGGGTTAAATCTGCCGGAGACAAAGAAATGAAAAAACAGCATTTACAAGACCTCAAAGATTTATATAGGCAACAAATATATAAAAAATAAATAAACTTCAAAACATTTCAATAAATAAATACTCTTTATTTATTGAAATTTTTTTTACATTTTGATTTTAAAAGTTGTATGATAAACACTTAAAGAGATAATAGCATACCATAGTATATATCACGCAATGTCTGCCAGATTTTGCAACAGTTGTAATCAAACAAGACAACTATACGATTTTACAGAAGGGTTAAAATCCTGCAATAAATGCAGAGAAAGAGATAAAAGGCATCATGAGAAACACAAAGAAAAACGCAACATGAAAAACAAACTGTATAGAGAAGCACATAAAGAACATATTGCAGAACGGCACAAACAATACAACGAAACCCACAAAGAACAATTACAGGCATATAGAAAAGAATATATGAAAATAATACATCATTGTCCTATCTGTAATTATGATGTGAAATTTTATAAGAAGGCACAGCACGAAAAGTCACAACACCATCAAGAAAAACTATTTGCGAAAGAGATAGACGAATTGAAAAATATAGAAATCGACATAAACAGAATTGAAGACGACGATGTAAAAGAATACATCGAACAACAAATTATGTAAGGTTAATTACCAATGAAAATTCTATTCAACGACAAAGAACATTGAATAGAAATTTCAATTTAAAAAATCGTGAATTTCGGGTTTGTGAGTTAGGGGGCGGTTTCGAAAGTTGGTTTTGGAGATAATTTTTTATAAATTTTTGATTTTTTGTTGGTTAAATCGTTTGAGGTGGGGATGTCAAAATTGATGATTTTTTGTGGTAAAGTGTAAAAACGTAGGGTGGGTATCAGGGTTTTTTCGGTGGAGGCGTGGGGGCGTGAGCTTTGAAAGTTCGGGAGCCTAAACCTAACTAACCCAACCCCCCCCCCCCCCCCCCCCCCCCCCCCCCCCCCCCCCCCCCCCCCCCCCCCCCCCAGCATCGGTGCCGTCGTAACGCCTCACCCCTTCAAGCAAATTCCCCCCGATAAGCAAGACTGGAATCATGCACTTTCACTCGGTGAAAATGCATGATTCCAGGTCTTGTTTATGGGGGGTGATGTGCTTGGAAGGGGTGAGGCGTTACGAGTGAAAATGCATGATTCCAGGTCTTGCTATCGGGGGGTGATGTGCTTGGAAGGGGTGAGGCGTTACGAGTGAAAATGCATGATTCCAGGTCTTGCTTATCGGGGGTGATGTGCTTGGAAGGGGTGAGGCGTTACGAGTGAAAATGCATGATTCCAGGTCTTGCTTATCGGGGGGTGATGTGCTTGGAAGGGGTGAGGCGTTACGAGTGAAAATGCATGATTCCAGGTCTTGCTTATCGGGGGGTGATGTGCTTGGAAGGGGTGAGGCGTTACGAGTGAAAATGCATGATTCCAGGTCTTGCTTATCGGGGGGTGATGTGCTTGGAAGGCGTTACGAGTGAAAATGCATGATTCCAGGTCTTGCCTATCGGGGGGTGATGTGCTTGGAAGGGGAGGCGTTACGAGTGAAAATGCATGATTCCAGGTCTTGCTTATCGGGGGTGATGTGCTTGGAAGGGGTGAGGCGTTACGAGTGAAAATGCATGATTCCAGGTCTTGCTTATCGTGGGGTGATGTGCTTGGAAGGGGTGAGGCGTTACGAGTGAAAATGCATGATTCCAGGTCTTGCTTATCGTGGGGTGATGTGCTTGGAAGGGGTGAGGCGTTACGAGTGAAAATGCATGATTCCAGGTCTTGCTTATCGGGGGGTGATGTGCTTGGAAGGGGTGAGGCGTTACGAGTGAAAATGCATGATTCCAGGTCTTGCTTATCGTGGGGTGATGTGCTTGGAAGGGGTGAGGCGTTACGAGTGAAAATGCATGATTCCAGGTCTTGGTTATCGGGGGGCGATGTGCTTGGAAGGGGTGAGACGTTACGGCATGGGTGCGTCGGACTAGAAATTAAGAAAAACTTTTTATTTTCTTAATGTTATGGGATTCTTTGGGCGGGTAGGTTTTTTTCCGTTGCCTACACACACTGCTGGCCTAGTAAACGCTCGAACTTGAGATGCTGAACCCTAAACCCTAAACCCTAAACCCTAAACCCTAAACCCTAAACCCTAACCCCTAAACCCTAAACCCAAAACCCTAAACCCTAAACCCTAAGCCCCAAACCCAAACTCGGTAAGCGGGGGCCTCAAAAGTCGGCAACGGTGAAATTCACCGTTGCCGACTTTTGAGGTGCCCGAAATTCACCGTTGCCGACTTTTGAGGTGCCCGAAATTCACCGTTGCCGACTTTTGAAAGCGAAATTCACCGTTGCCGACTTTTGAATTAGGGTTTAAATTATCATATGATAGAGAGGGTTTAGGGTTTAGGGTTTAGGGTTTAGGGTTTAGGGTTTAGGGTTTAGGGTTTGAGGGTTTGAGGGTTTGAGGGCTTAGGGTGTCAGGTGTGGGGTCTCGGGTTACCCCTAAACCCTATGCCCTAAACCTGACATGCTAAACTCTAAACCCTCTTGCTGCAACTGGCTAGACTCGTATTTCGGTACTCTGGGGGTCGGTCCCTAAACCCTACACCCTACACCCTAAACCCTAAACCCTAAACCCTAAACTCTAAACCCTATTTTAACTATTAAGGCCTCAGCCTGGCTTTTAAGCACCGAGCCTCCCTTACCCTCAACCCGAAACCCAACACCCTTATTCGGGCTTAGGGTCTAGGGTCTAGGGCTCAGGGTTCAGGGTTCAGGGTGTTGTCGGATTGCTCATAAATCCTCCCTTCACCCCCAAGACCTCCGAACCCTAGACCCCAAACCCGAAACCCCAAACCCAAAAAAACCAAACCCTAAACCCGAAACCCTAGAATCCCAAACCCCCTAAAGACCCGAAACCCCAAACCCCAAACCCGATAAAGCCCATAAACCCTCAAACAAAACCCAAAAAACCCCAAAAAACCTAAAAACCCTCAAGGCCAACAAACCCTAAAACTCTAAACCCTAATTAAACCCTAAACCCTAAACCCTAAACCCTAAACCCTAAACCCTAAACCCTAAACCCTAAACCCTAAACCCTAAACCCTAAACCCTAAACCCCCCTGAAGGCCCCGGCGCCCTTGGAGAGGTCCAGCGCCACGTTGCCGCGGCCTTCCACTTCCTTGACCTGTTGCGCTCATTTGTTTTGGGGTAAAAACCTTAGAGCCCTAAATTTAGGGTTTAGGGTTTAGGGTTTAGGGTTTAGGGTTTAGGGTTTAGGGTTTAAGGTTTGGGGTTTGGGGTTTGGGGTTTGGGGTTTAGTGTGTGGGGTTTTGGGTTTTGGGAAAACCCCAAGCCCTATACCCCAAACTCTAAACCCTATACCCAAAACCCTAAACCCTAAACCCTAAACCCTAAACCCCAAACCCCAAACCCCAAACCCTGAACCCCAAATTTGGGGTGCAATTCAGGTTTGAGGGGGGCTTGAGGACTCTGGGCTTCGAGGGTTAGGAGTGTTCTAGGGCTTGCGGGAACCTGAACCCGGGATCTGCTAAAGGTTTAGGGATTAGGGTTTAGGGTTTGGGGTTTAGGGTTTAGGGTTTAGGGTTTCGGGTTTAGGGTTTAGAGTTTAGGGCTTGGGGTTTACCGTTTGGGGTTTGGGGTTTAGGGTTTAAGATGTGGCAGAGGCTGTGGGCTAGGGGATATTAAGGGGCTTTATGCGTTAGGGCTCCGGGGGTTTGGGGGAATTAGGAGGTTAGGGCTACGAGCGTCCAGGGTTTGGGACTTACGGGGTTCAGGGTCTGAGATAAGACCCCAAACCCTAAACCCTAAACCTTGACGGTTTAGGGTTTAGGTTGCAGGGTCTGGGGGGCAGCTCATCTTTGCTGCAACGCTTCCGTGAGGGAGGGGAGGGCGGTCAGCAGTCCAGATGGCACTGTACAGCCTGGACGAGCGGAGACTTAACAGATTCTGAGGGCGCCTCCCCTGAAGTTTAGGGTTCAGGGTTCAGGGTTTCGGGTTTCGGGTTTCGGGTTGGGGTCCAAACAAACCCGAGGAAAGGGGACGTATATATGCATACATACACATGAGTCTTGATACATATATATATATATATATATACACTTGCATCTACGACGACGAGTATTACTATGATTATGTACGGATCTCTATATATGTATGTATGTATGTATGTATGTATGTATGTATGTATGTATGTATGTATGTATGTATAGATATATGTATATATATATATATATACATATATAAGTATGGATGGAGGGAGTTCTGGGCCATGCGCTGGTGTGGGCTTCGTGTAGCTATTCCAGGTCAAGACCCGAAATGCTGAGGTGTCCTCAGCTGACTCGGTGAAGAGGCACATCTCTGCGAATGAGCTTTAGTGGCTTTAGGGCTTCGGGCTTAGGGTTTCGGGTTTAGGGTTTAGGGCTAGGGTTTAGGATTTAGGGTTTAGGGCTTAGGGTTTAGGGTTTAGGGTTTAGAGTTTAGGGCTTAGGGCTTAGGGTTTACGGTTTAGGATTTAAGGCTTAGGGCTCTCGAAAGGTGCAAGGGCTCCAAAACCCCCCCAGCTCTGGAGCCGAGAAGAGCTTAGGCATTCGAGAGCCCTAAGCCCTAAACCCTATGCCCTAAACCCTAAACCCTAAACCCTGAACCCTAAACCCTAAACCCTAAACCCTAAACCTCGCCCCAAGCTTCCCCTTCTTAGATAGCTGTCGGGCTGAGCGGGATGAAGATGTCGAACTTTGGGCTTAGGGTTTAGGGTTTAGGGTTTAGGGTTTAGGGTTTAGGGTTTAGGGTTTAG
The DNA here is from genome assembly GCA_905221605.1 of Symbiodinium natans. Taxonomy (NCBI): domain Eukaryota; class Dinophyceae; order Suessiales; family Symbiodiniaceae; genus Symbiodinium; species Symbiodinium natans. The sequence goes on from CAJNDS010002413.1 coordinate 313,537, forward strand.
GGTTTAGGGTTTAGGGTTTAGGGTTTAGGGTTTAGGGTTTAGGGTTTAGGGTTTAGGGTTTAGGGTTGAGCTCCACCAAAGCCCAGCCAGCCCAGCTGCAGCTGTACGCAGCAGGCTGTGCAGCGGAGATGCGCGGAGGCAAGCGTGGGGCAGCGCGCGGTCTATCAAAGGGGCTTTTGCCGCTTTCTGGAGTCGCGGGCCCTGAGCCCTAAACCCTCTGAGCCGCTCTAAAAACCCTCTAAACCCTCTAAACCCTGCAACCCTCTAGACCCCAAAAAATCCGCTAAACCCTCAAAAACCCTCAGAAACCTCGAGACCCCAAAAAGCCCATCTAAACTCTCTAGACCCTCTAAAGCCAAGAAAACCTACAAGCCCTAAGCGGTGTGTATGGCTCCGGTAAACCCTAAACCCTAAACCCTGAACCCTAAACCCTAAACCCCTCAGGGTTTAGAGTTCAGGGTTTAGGCCTTGGGGTTCGGTCAGGTTGCACAATCGGGAATGACATGGAATGCAAGCAAAGGGTTATAGGGTTTAAGGGTTTCAAGGGTTTCAAGGGTTCAAGGGTTTAAGGGTTTAAGGGTTTAAGGGTTTAAGGGTTTAAGGGTTTAAGGGTTTAAGGGTTTAAGGGTTTCAAGGGTTCAAGGGTTTAAGGGTTTAAGGGTTTAAGGGTTTAAGGGTTTAAGGGTTTAAGCATTTAAGGGTTTAAGGGTTTAAGGGTTTAAGGGTTTAAGGGTTTAAGGGTTTAAGGGTTTAAGGGTTTAAGGGTTTAAGGGTTAAAGGGTTTAAGGGTTTAAGGGTTTAAGTGGTAAGGGTTAGAGGGGACCAAAGGTTTACGGGTCCAAGGGTCTAAAAGGTCTACAGGTCTAAGGTTGTAAGGGTCCAATCGTCTAAGGGTCTAACCCTAAACCCTAAACCCTAAACCCTAAACCCTATCGTCTAAGGGTTCAGGGCGCGGTCAGGCTGTGCGATCGCTCGGGCTCAGCGGTCATTGCGCGAGGCCGAGACCAGGGCGTCCGTGACCTCAGCTGTGCGCCCCAGCAACGTCTTTGAGTTTAGGGTTTATAGGGTTTATAGGGTTTATAGGGTTTATAGGGTTTATAGGGTTTATAGGGTTTATAGGGTTTACAGGGTTTAGGGTTTAGGGTTTAGGGTTTAGGGTTTAGGGTTTGGGGTTTGGGGTTTGGGGTTTCGGGTTTCGGGTTTCGGGTTTAGGGCTTAAGGGGTTAAGGGTTAAGGGTTTAAGGCTTTAAGGGTTCAAGGGTGCCACTACAGGGTGTGAGGCTCTCAAAAAACCTTAAACCGTAGACCCCAACCCCCAACACACCCAAACCCTTGAACCCTAAACCCCCAAACCCGATCCCTGATTCCAAAACCCGAAAACCTTAAACCCCTAAACCCCCAAACCCGATCCCTAATTCCGAAACCCTAAAACCCTAAACCCTAAACCCTAAACCCTAAATCCTAAACCCTAAACCCTAAACCCTAAGCCCCCTAAACCCTAAACCCTAAACTCTAAACCCTAAACCCTCAACCCTAAACCCTGAGCCGCCACGGGGCCGTTCGGCCGAGGAGTGGCCTCTCCGGCAGCTTGTCCGGGTGAAAGGTGAGCAGAGCCTCACCTGGGGAGGTTTAGGGTTTAGGGTTTAGGGTTCAGGGTTCAGGGTTCAGGGTTTAGGGTTTAGGGTCTAGGGTCTAGGGTCTAGGGTTTAGGGTTTAGGGTTTAGGGTTTAGGGTTTAGGGTTTAGGGTTTAGGGTTTAGGGTTTAGGGTTTAGGGTTTAGGGCTTAGGGTTTAGGGTTTAGGGTTTAGGGCTACTCACCTGGGGGAGACTTCTCAAAGTTCAGGTTTCGCTTGTGGTTTCAGAAGCATCAAACAGGGGCTTAGGGTTTAGGGCTTGGGGCTTAGGGCTTAGGGGTTAGGGTTCGAGAATCATCGAACAGGGGCCGAGACTGGAGCGGCGTGTTGGGTGGTTGTGGGGAGGGAACCCTGCTTTTCCATGTAACCGCGCCACCCACACTGCATAAGTTCAGGGTTAAGGCTCCCTGCCGAAACCCCACTAGGGGCGGCTAAGCAGGGGCAGGGGCCAGAGGCGGTTAGGCGAGGCACTGCGTCTGCCTGACAGCCTCTTGGCTATCTCTGAGACCACCCTAAACCCGAAACCCCAAACCATAAACCCTGAAACCCGAAACCCTAAACCCTGAACCCTTAACCCTAGACCCTAACCCTCAAGGACCCTATCATAGGCATCCGCCGGGGCCGCGACGAAAGGCTGACTTCACGCTCGCCGAGTCGACGAGGTCGGACAGGGCCCTGCGACGGCGGAAGAAAGAACAGCCGCACGATAGGGGCTTAGGGGTGACAGGGGTTTAGGGTTTAGGGTTTAGGGTTTAGGGTTTAGGGTTTAGGGTTTAGGGTTTAGGGTATAGGGTTTCGGGTTTCGGGTTTAGGGTTTAGGGTTTAGGGTCTAGGGAAAGAATAGGGATGACGGCTTAGGGTTTACGGTGTAGGGATTAGGGTTTAGGGGTCAAGTCAGCCTTCGGCCACTGCCCAGATGCCTTGACTATAGGGGGTGTAGGGTTTAGGGTTTAGGGTTTAGGGTTTAGGGTTTAGGGTTTAGGGTTTAGGGTTTCGGGTTTAGGGTTTAGGGTTTAGGGTTTAGGGTTTAGGGTTTGGGGTTCAGGGTTTTCACGTACCCTTGTTTAAAGGGATTTACAGGGATCCGAAGTGTGGGCCCCTATCCTACTGTGTATAGTGTATATAGGGGCTATATAACAGGGGACCAAATTAAGGGCCCATACTTCAGAATCCCGCAGTTTGGGGTTAAGAAGGGTTTCGGGTTTGGGGTTTCGCTAGGGTTTCGGGTATAGTGTTTAGGGGCACCGGTGGAGGAGATCTCGTCGGACGCACTGCGCTGCCTCCATGTTTCGTCGGAGGGGGAGGAGCCCCTGGCCCGTGGTACTTCGGATCACCACTGCTGCCAGCTGGAGTCGGAAGAGGAGGACCACCTGGCGGTAGGCGGTCGACGCGGCCGCGCTCATCTTGGGCATGAAAGGTTGGTTGAGCGGAGTAGGTGCCTTCGGATGCGCCGTCCAGTGGCCCGTCGCCAGCAAGGAGAATATCGATGGCGACGTGTCACCGTTTAGGGCTTAGGGTTTGGGGTTTGGTGTTTGGGGTTTGGGGTTTAGGGTTTAGGGTTTAGGGTTTCGGGTTTAGGGCTTGGGGTTCTGCAGTTTAGGGCTTTGGGTTCGGGGTTTTTGCCTGCATGGCTCTGAGCAGCAGTCCAGGGAGTCCAAGAGCCTTTTAGGGTGATAAGGGGTTTAGGGTTTAGGGTTTAGGGTTTAGGGTTTAGGGTTTAGGGTTTAGGGTTTAGGGTTTAGGGTTTAGGGTTCAATCCTTGAACCCTCCAACCCACAAAACCCTACAGCGCCAAAAAAAAAAACAGAACATTTCCTGACATCCCAGAAACCATCCGCAAAAAATCACACAAGCGCCCTTACAAAAAAAAACGATTCAACCCCCCCTCTGGGACCACAACAACATCATGAAACACAAAAGAGCCCAGCTCCCAGAGCACCTGAGCTCTAAGACCCTAAAACCCTGAAACCCTAAACCCTAAAACCCTAAAAGCCCAAACCCTAAACCCTAAACCCTTTACCCTCCCGCACGCTCCTGGGCTGCCAGAGCTCCGGCGCGATGGTGTGGAGCGAGGAGAGGAGCGCCCGGAGGTTCTTCCCTTCAGGTAATGGGGTTCAGGGTTTAGGGTTTAGGGTTTAGGGTTTAGGGTTTAGGGTTTAGGGTTTAGGGTTTAGGGTTTAGGGTTTAGGGTTTAGGGTTTAGGGTTTAGGGTTTAGGGTCTAGGGTTTAGGGTTTAGGGTTTAGGGTAGGGTTTAGGGTTTAGGGTTTAGGGTTTAGGGTTTAGGGTTTAGGGTTTAGGGTTTAGGGTTTAGGGTTTAGGGTTTAGGGTTTTAGGGGTTAGGGCTTAGGGCTTAGGGCTTCGGGTTTAGGGACATGCAGGCCAGGGGGGGAGGGCCCTCACATAAGGGATCCAGGATGTTTAGGGTTTAGGCTTTCGGGTTTAGGGTTTCGGGTTTAGGGTTTGGCGGGTTTGGGGGGTTTCGGGACCTAAAGCCCCCCCAAATCCCCTCAGACCGCTTGAAAACTTGAAGCCTCCCGAAACCCTAAACCCTAAACCCCTCCCCAAACCCTAAAACCCCTTACGTCTGCCGATCGATGGCAAGGTCGACAATTCTGTCTGCTGCCAACCCTAAACCCAAAACCCAAACCCTAAACGCTAACACCTCCGAAACCCCCAACTGCAGTAGAATCACCCCCTTAAAAGGACAGCCGTAGACTCCCTAAGCCCTAAACCCTAAACTCTGAAACCCAACAAGGACCCCGCCCCAAGAAGGTTCTGACAGCCCCAATTTAAGCAGAACCACTCTCCGACGACGGCCTCGCCGCCACTCCTCCACCTGACGCTCGATCTCCGCAAGGTCCTCTGAAGACCGGGGAGAAAACTTCCTAAACCCTGACCCTAAACCCGAAGTTAAGGGCGAGCTCGTTACGAAGATAGCCCCCCCAGCCCTAAACTTAAACCCCACAATTCAAGGCTTAGGGTTTAGGGTTAGGGTTTTGGTTTAGGGTTTCGGGTTTACGGTTTAGGGGCTAGGGGCTTACACACGCTACACCCCCAGCCCAGACCTTACCACAACCCAACCCTAACCCCCCAAAAGCCTTCAGCCCCAGAAACCTAACCTCGGAGCCCTAAAGCCCGAACCTTAAACCCCTAAAACGCCTGAAAGCCCCCAAACTCCCTCAAAGCCCTGAAAAACCTCGAACCCCTGCACCCTCAAGGAGGGCGCCTCCTCTTCAGGGGAAGCGCCGGGTGTCGCCGTGCAAGGCGCCTCCTTCGTGGGGCGATCGCCCGCGCCGCAGGTCTTTCGGATTTCGGGGGCTTCTGCAAGAATAGGTTTTAGGCTGTAGGGTTTAGGGTTTCGGGTTTAGGGTTTAGGGTTTAGGCAAACAAGCTCCATATATGTATATGTATATACATATGAGCTTATATATGTATATATAGCATATATATATATATGTGTATATGTATATATATATACTTGTACAGAGAGAGAGAGAGGTTCCTCTTACATGAGGCAGGAACCTGTGCATGATTTGACGTGTGTTTTTGCTTCTCTACAAGGGCATTGGAGTTGATTGAGACTTACCCTAAACCCTAAACTCTATAAGCCCGAAACCCTTGCAGATTGTTCCAGGAGCAAACTGAGCTAGAAACACCCCAAACCCGTAATCGTAAACGCTAAGGGTTTACCATGCTTTTGGGCGTGCAGGGAATTAAAGGTTTTAGGACGTCAGGGTGTCTATTGGACAAGCCTCCACCGTGAGGGCAGATGTGACCCTGAGGCTTTAACTCTAAGTATACTCTAAACCCTCAACCTTAAATTACACCCTAAACCCTAAAACCCTATGCTTTTGGGCTCTTTAATGGAACCCTACCCTAACCCTATGTTAATACTATAAAAGCCATGTTCCAAACCCGATGCTGCTGAGACCCTAAAACATAAAAAACTGCAACTTACACTAGAACCTGGCAAGTTCAGGAGTAAGGATGATTTCGGGTTTAGGGCTGGGTCTCAGTCTCTTAGCGGTCTATAGCCGATGGTTTGAAACTTGGAGGGCGGCTGCTCAGTCGTCAGGCCTAGGCCGGTTAATGTGTTGATGTTTTTTACGGTGGCCCTGCTGCACAGCTGAGACGATTCCACATCGCAGGGTTTAGAGTGTAGGGTTGAAGGTTTTCACAAGGGTCCAGGGATTTAGAGCGGCTAACAAAGTACCAGCACGGCACAATCAAGCTGCTCGCGTCCCAGACGACTCACCTGTCTGCTTACTGCAGCTGTACAGAGGCGCGAAGCTGACTGCCCGCGCATACTTTGCACATGCGCCAGAGCCGGAACCTCCACGTTGCAGAGATCGAGCGACAATCCCGACTGTACGTGTGTCTGCAACCAGCAGTCATACCGCCCAACAACCCACACGCGTGCTCCGCCTGTTCACATTCTGTACGGAAACAAGACGCTCCGACCGCTGCACTTCTACTGGACAGTTGCAGCACGGCATGTCGAGGCAGGTATGTGTGCGCTTCAGGGCTTCATTGCGCATGCCTCAGACCATGGCCGGGCATAGTCCAGGATTCCGCGCACTGGCAAGAGGGGAGCATGGGATGAACCATGAACGGACAGCACAAGCATGATTCTTTGCATTCTTCGAGGCGGTGAAGCAGCAGTTCGTGAAGGGCTTCGGCTCACACACTATCCGGATTAAACACCCACCCTCTCCGCACCTCGGTGTAGATCGGGCTCATGGGAAGCACAGGACCTGGTAGGCTTTTCTTTTGCAAGGGCGGCTGGTAATGCTTTCGGTGGGCTCTAGCTGCCTCTAGCTTTCAAAAAGCTGTTCCAAGGGTTTGCGCTTTGGGGAGGCTACCAAGCACTGCGGGCCTGCACGATGGAACGCTGCACTGTAGTGTTCAAAAGTTTCTCGCACACCACCCTGACTCCTCTTCAAAAGTTTCTCGCACACCACCCTGACTCCTTTCTTCTGCTCTATTGAACCCAAATCCTAAACTTTAAACCCTGAACCCTAAACCCGAAGGATGAGCAATGGGGGCCCCGGACTCCAGACTCCAGATTTCCGGAGTGAATCTCAATTACCGGGAGGAGCGCAGTCTCCAGACCACGGACTCCAGATTCTGGGATCATGGGGGGGAGGGGGGGGGTATGTATATATATATATATATATGGTCTCGGGCTCCGGGGCCCCCATGGTATCCCACGGTATGCCCCCTCCCTCCACCTAAACCTTAAACCCTTACCCCTAACCCCCCAACCACACCCACACACCTTAAACCCCAAACCCCAACCCCCCAACCACGCCCACACCACAGGAGGGGGGGGGGGGGGCGCGGGGGTATTAAACCTTAAACCCAACCACACCCACACCACACAGCAAAGGGGTTACCTTAAACCCTGAAGCCCCAACCACACCCACACCACAAGAGCGGGGCGCGGGGTTATTAAACCTTAAACCCTGAAGCCCCACACCCACACCAGAAGGGGCGCGAATGTATTAAGCTTTCTTCCCCCAACCACACCCACACCACAGGAGGGGCGCAGGGTTATTAAACGTTAAACCCTGAACACCCACACCACAAGGGGGGTGCGGGGGTGGGCCCTGACCCTTAAACCCTAACCCCCCAAACACACCGCAGTGCAGGGGGAGGGGGGGGGCGGGGGTAGGGATACAAGGGAGGGTGGGAGGGGATACCATGGGGGTGGGCGTGGCAGCACGGGACCATATACATATATATATATATATATACATATGTGGCATTTGTGTATTATTTGGCAACCCCTTTTGTTTTATATGAAAAAAACAAAACAAAAAACTTAAGAAACAACCCTTCAAAAAAACTCGGCGGCGTGGTTGAACTTCTCCTGCCCAGGTTTGGGTTGGGCAGAGGCATCGAAGGTTTTATAGTGATTTGAGTTTAGCATTTAGTACTTAGGACTTAAGGGTTTAAGGGTTCGTTGTCGGTTTTCGGGTTAACCTATAGTGATGAACGCGTAGGAACCTAGCCATGGCGCTGGAGCCAACGCCTAGCCAAGGGCAAAGGACCATTAGTCCGGGCCCTTCCCCAAGCTCTCCGAAGGACCGGAAGTGCACAGTTCACAAGAACCTGAGCGGCCACCAGAACCGGATGCTTGCAGCGCGCCCGTCCAGCAACAAGTGAAGGAGGCCACCCCTTTGATGTCCTGCGGCGCGGTAAGCACCAGACACCTTAGTCTTCAGCTTGTTGAGCTGTTCCAAGTTCTCGAGCCTTACGTAATTAGGAGAAGCAATCACGCCAGCAGCAGTGGCCTTCAAGAACTTTAATTTTCGGCCGGGTCGCCCGGTAGATGGCGGCCTCAGTCCGCCATCTGCCCTGCCTTTTTGAAGCTCAGCTGCTCTGCCCGAGCTGGCTTGCCGTGAGCCCGTTCCTAAGAGCCGTGGACGGAGCCTGACCTCGCCCACCTGGCGGCGCCGAGTAAGCTCCGAAGGCATGCTTCTGCGAGCCAAAGTCCGCCTTGGACTTTTTTCGCCTAAACGGTGACTTCGCTCAACCTTCCAGCCCGATGTCCAGGCAAGTTTTCCGGTTCTCACAGAACCAACTTCGGTCGGCGAGCCACTGCAGCTTTACACTGTTCATGAGACACATCTTCAGGCATACGCAAATCAAGCTTGTAGCTAGGAAGGCCACCTGTAGGTAGGCCCTCGACTTGCCACTGGAGCAACTCACGGTCGGACCCCTGTCCATGAGCATGCCACACTACCCTGCACCCAAAAGACCTAGAGCTCCAGACTGTGCCAAGCGACAATCAAAGCTGCCTGCGGATTTGCCATGCTTGCGCCGGCGTTTCTCGACAGACCACCATTGCCCATGACTGTTAAAAGCAAGTAAGTAAGTGCTTGTTGCCGCCTCTCGGGGATCGTATAAGACTACCAGAAGACCCCTTCTGCAGCTATAGATCCTGCATGGCACGGCCATTTGAAGTTGCATGCTCGGGAAGGTCAGGGCCCTGAGCTGTCGCAGATCCGTAGGGCATCGTCAGCACAGACAATCACAGACATGAACTGCAATGGAGACATCTGTACTCTACATGACAGAGAAATTAATGCAAAAACTATATATATATATATATACTCATTATCCACACATTATCTGAAACTGCCAAAACCGGCTGGCGGTGCTAATGAAACATGAGGGGCGTCGCCTTTCAAGCGCTCCCGTCGCTTTACAAGATTTTTGGCATCAGCACCCCCTCCCACCCCCCGGCTCCCACCCCCCCCCACCCCCCGATCCCCCCACCACTCCCCGCTCCCCCCACCCCCCCACTCCCCCCCCCCCCCAAAAAAAAAAAAAACAAAACATTTAAGGTCTTCGGATGTGAGAGTCGGACGGCTGGCGTAAGCTTGCACTTCTTCCAATCGCGAGGTGAAGCGTGGCGGCAGATATGGCGGTTCTTTCGGCACCTTGGAAGAGCTTAGACGAAGACTCGGCATACTTACAAGGCGCGACGAACTTGGACGAGGGGAATGGGGTCCGAGAGCCTTTCTGGAGGCTGCAGGCCATGTAGTTTTAATAGCTTGGGAGGCTTTCTAAAAGTTCAAACTATTGCAAGTATTAAATTAAAACTATTAAAACTATTGAAACTATTAAAACTATTAGAACTATTAAAACTATTAAAACTATTAAAACTATCAAGACTATTAAAACTATTAAAACTATTAAAACTGTTAAAACTATTAAAACTATTAAAACTATTAAAACTGTTAAAACTATTAAAACTATTAAAACTATGAAAAAGGATTCCTTTTAATAGTTTTAATCGTGTTTATGGTTTCAATAGTTTTACAGTTTGGATAGGTTTAATAGTTTTACAAGTTTTAAAAGAGTTTCAAAAGTTCAGGAATCTGTCTGCCTATTAAAAAGGAAAGGGCCTGGCAGGCACATTCCTGAACTTTTGGAACTTTTAAGACTATTACAAAGCTACCAAAAAACCTATTAAAAACCTATGAAAACTATTAAAACTATTAACCTATGAAAACTATTAGAACTATTGAAACTATAAACACTGTTCAAAATATTAAACCTATTAAAACTATTAAAATTATTAAAACTTCTAAAACTACTAAAACTACTAAAACTACTAAAACTATTAAAAGGAATCCTTTTTCATAGCTTTAATAGTTTGTGATGCTTTTTTAACAGAAACTATTAAAACTATTAAAACTATTAAAACTATTAAAACTATTAAAACTATTAAAACTATTAAAACTATTAAAACTATTAAAACTATTAAAACTATTAAAACTATTAAAACTATTAAAACTATTAAAACTATTAAAACTATTAAAACTGTTAAAACTATTAAACTATTAAAACTATGAAAAAGGATTCCTGTTAATAGTTTGCAAAGTTTTGATAATTTTGAAAGTTCTGGAATCTGTCTGCCAGGCCTTTTCCGTTCCAGTAGTTTTAATAGTTTAGGAGGCTTGTTTAAAGTTTAAACTATTAAAACTTTTGAAAAGAGTCCTCTTCGTTAGTGTTAATAGTTGGGTGGGCTTTTTAAAATTTGAACTATTAAAAACTTTTCATGCAGAAAGGAGCCACGTCACATTATGCATAGAGGTTCCTCTTGCATATACATATATATATATATATATTTATTTATATTTATATTTATTTATTTATTTATTTGATAGTTCGTAGTGCTTCTAGGGTTTACAGGGTGTAAGTCTTACAGGGCTTCTACGACGTTCATGTGGCTAGATGGGGGCCTACAGGGTTTATAGACCGGATTTAGGGTTTATGGGGCGTGTAGGCTACGCAGGCTTTCTCGCGACCCATGGTTCTGAAAGGTTCGGGCCTCTTCTGGTAGCCCAGTAACCATGTCATGATAAGGGTACATGGTCATAAGCAGGAATGGGCTCACTCACCCAGAGTCTGAACTGCTAAGCATGAAATCCGTGAGCCGCCAACTTTCCTCGATATTGTGGGCCACGCTGAACATCTGAAGCGCCAGTGAACCCTAAACTCCCGGCCCTAAACCCCTAAAGCCCCTAAACCTCCAAAAAACCCGAAAGCCCCTAAACCCTCGGATCCCTAAGCACCTAAACCCTAAACCCTAAACTCCTCTGGCGTCTCCGAGACCGTTGGGCCGTGTAGAGGCGTGGACCTTCGACGAAGAGGGTTGTTTAGGGTTTAGGGTTGAGGGTTGAAGGTTTAAGGTTTCGGGTTTAGGGTTTAGGGTTTAGGGTTTAGGGTTTAGGTGAAGATTTCGAAGCTCAGGGCTCTCAGGGTTTGGGGGGGGGGGGGGGGGGGGGGGCTGATCATGTTCGGCGAAATGGTCGCTGTAAGGCCCGAGTGTGGTCTCCCAATGCTTAGCTTGCTGGTGCCTTTTAGCCCTTTACAAAAAAAAATGTATACAAATATCTATACATATATATATATATGTATATATATATATATGTATATATATATGTATATATATATATATATGCATACAGAAATATTTCGGAACACACGCGTGTCCATACCCTAAAACCCCAAACCCGAGACAGAGACGCGCACCCACCCACCCCCAGCTCTTGCTTCGCGAACAGGATCAACATCGAGTGGTTCACGTTCTCGATGCAACCCAGATCGGGGTTTATTGAGGGCTTAGGGTTTAGGGTTTAGGGTTTAGGGGCTTAGGGTTCACGGTTTAGGGTTTAGGGTTTAGGGTTCAGGGTTCAGAGTTTAGGGTTTTGGGTTTAGGGTTTAGGGCCTAGGGTTTAGGATTTAGGGTTTTATTGTCGGCAGCAGCTTCCTCCCCGCTTGCTTCTCACATCTCCTTACCGCCAGCTTGCCGTGCTTTGTGCTGATGGAGTTTCGGGTTTAGGGTGTAGGGTTTAGGGTTTTGGGTTTGGGGTTTCGGGTTTAGGGTTTGGGTCTTGACGTAAATGATCTGCAAAGATCGCGGGCGTTCCCCTCCACGCACTCACGCACGCACGCGCACATATGTATATATAGTTGTGAGCAGCGGTCAATATTGCTTGTTCAGCTGAAGGACATGGATGTTGGGGTTATCGTTTTCTGCGTGTCCCATATCGTTCTGCAAGCTAAAACGCTCTTCCGCTAATTTCATACTAAGTCCCTACATCGCATAGTTTTATCATCATGTTGGGGTTCTCGTTTTCTGCGTGTCCCATACCGTTCTGCAGCTCAAAAGCCACCAAACCATAAACTGGTGTCCATCCCTTACTAAAGCTAATCAACGCTAATTTTGACGGTCGCTCATGTATGTAGCTATATATTCATACAGACATACTCCAGTAGAAGCATCCTGCATGGACGAACACATTTAGGGACCCAAAACCGCAAACTGACCAGAACTGGGCTTAGGGGTTTCTAGCTCGAGGTTTAGGAAGTGGGCTTAGGGTTTAGGGTTTAGGGTTTAGGGTTTAGGGTTTAATGTCTAGGGCTCCTCTGGTCATATCAAGGCCCGAACTCGCCCAGGAGGTCGGTTGCACCTCTGAGGTTGCGGGCTCAGGGCTGAGGGCTGGAACAAAGCCTGAAGACTGAACCCTAAACCCTGAACCCTGAACCCTAAACCCTAAACCCTAAACCCCAAACCCTAAACCCTGATCCCTGAACCCTAACTTGAAAACCCCAAACCCTGAACCCCAAACCCTAAACCTCAAACCCTAAACCTTAAACCCTCAACCCTCAACCCTAAGCCCTCAACCCTCAACCCTAAACCCTAAGCGCGAAACCCTAAACCCTAAACCCTAAACCCGAAACCCTAAACCCTAAACCCTAAACCCCAACGCCTAGAAGCTTGGGATTGTAGGAGGTGGCTCGGGCCTTGGTGTCTTCAGGCCGTGGCCCAGATGAACCCGGCGGTTTAGGGTTCAGGGTTTCGGGTTTATTGTTTAGGGTTTAGGGTTTAGGGTGTAGGGTCTAGGGTCTAGGGTCTAGGGTCTAGGGTCTAGGGTCTAGGGTCTAGGGTCTAGGGTGTAGGGTCTAGGGTGTAGGGTTTCGGGTTTAGGGCACCATGAAAGGAATGCAACAGGGGCAGAATAGAAGTTGTAGAAACTGGGTCTTTGGGGTGGGTCACAGCATACTCATAAGGAACCATGCTGCCTAAACCCTAGACCCTAAACCCTAAACCCGTAAACCCCTAAACCCGTAAACCCCTAAACCCTAAACCCTAAACCCTAAGCCCTAAATCCTAAACCCTAAACCCTAAACCCTAAACCCTAAACCCTAAACCCTAAACCCTAAACCCTAAACCCTAAACCCTAAACCCTAAACCCTAAACCCAACATGACCGCAAGTTGCCTGGCGCATCCTCTGCGCCGAAGAGGTCGATGAGATCGCCATCCGTGGCTGGAGGGCATGGGGCCTGGCGCGGTGGAATTTAGGGTTTAGGGTTTAGGGTTTGGGGTTTAGGGTGTAGGGTGTAGGGTGTAGGGTTTAGGGTTTAGGGTTTAAGGTTTAGGGTTTAGGGTTCAGGGTTTAGGGTTTAGGGTTTAAGGTTTAGGGTCTAGGGTTTAGGCAGCATGGTTCCTTATGAGTATGCTGTGAGCCACCCCAAAGACCCAGTTTCTACAACTTCTATTCTGCCCCTGGTGCATTCCTTTCATGGTGCCCTAAACCCGAAACCCTACACCCTACACCCTAGACCCTAGACCCTAGACCCTGTCCCTCATGTGATCATCACTCTCCAGTCTTTTCGGCAAGGTTCACGTCCTAAACCCGAAACCCTAAACCCTAATCCCTAAACCCGAAACCCTAAACCCTAAACCCTAAGCCCCCAACCTTCAACCTCCAAAGGTAAGATTCGAGGATGGTGTTGGTGAACTCATGTCAGCTCTGGCTGGGGGGCTCCCCTGTTCGAGTTCGAAAGGCTCTAGGAACTTTGCACAGGCAAAAGACGGTTGGGGTTTAGGGTTTAGGATTTAGGGTTTAGTGTTTAGGGTTTAGGGTTTTGGGTTTAGGGTTTAGTGTTTAAGGCGTAGGGCGTCAGGGTTTAAATCTACATAGTAAGAGAGGGTTTAGGGTTTAGGGTGTAGTGCTTAGGGTTTAGTGTGTAAGGCGTAGGGTGAAGGGTTTAGGGTTTAGGGTTTAGGGTTTAGGGTTTAGGGTTTAGGGTTTTGTGTGTAAGGCGCAGTTCAGGGTTGTATGGAGAGGCTCCAGGAACTTTGCGAGAAGGCTGGAAGAAGCAGCTCAGGGGTTAAAGGCTTGACCGGGGGACTGCAACCCCAACTTCCGAAACCCGAAACCCTAAGTTCCTAAACTCCTACTTCCTAAACCCTAAACCCTAAGTGCCTAAACCCTAAGTTCCTAAACCCTAAGTTCCTAAACCCTAAGTTCCTAAACCCTAAACCCTAAACCCTAAACCCTAAACCCTAAACCCTAAACCCTAAACCCTAAACCCTAAACCCTAAAAACCCTAAAACCTAAACCCTAAACACCCCCAAAACCAGGGCCTCCGGGTCCTCTGGCTGCGGCTCCTCCGTCGCCTCGGCCGCGGCCTCGGCACCCTCCACCTGCCGCTGGGTTTGAGGTTGAATTAAGGGCCAGGATCCTTAGGGTGTAGGGTGTAGGGTGTAGGGTGTAGGGTTTAGGGTTTAGGTCTTAGGGTTTAGGGTTTAGGGTTTAGGGTTTAGGGATTAGGGATTAGTGGCCCTTTTAATTCACGCCAACAAACCCCCCAAATCCTAAATCCTAGGCCCTAAACCCCATCTCAAAGAGAAAGATCTAAGGTCCTTAATCTTGGGTCCTTTTGGCTCCCTAAGTAACAAACACCCTTGAGCCCCAACGGGCTAAAAGAATAAAGCCCCACACCCCTAAACCCCAACCCTACTATAGGGGCCTTCATAACTAGAATAGGTTTTGGGGGCTTGTAAGGGGGTGAGCCTTTTCAAGGGTTTCGGGCTTAGGGCTTGGGGTTCAGCATCTCATGCTCGAGCTTTCACTAGTCTAGCAGCTTGAAAATACCCACCCGCCCAAAGAACCCCACAACATTAAGAAAAAGCAATTCACTCCATCCATAAACCCTAGACTCCATACCCTAGGGCCGCACGCCTTAAACACCCGCCTCAAGCTCGCTCACTTTACCCGACTGTGCATAAACCTTAAACTCCTCGTTGGGCATAGGCACGCCTCTTGACTAGGCCTTGAGCCCTCAGCCCTTACCCCTAGGCCCTGAACCCTACGTCCAGAAACCTTGAACCTGACCCTGAACCCCCCCACCCTACACCCCCCCCCCCCTCTCAGGACCCCCTGGATTTTTTCTGGGCGTGCCTATGCCGTCGAACCGTTGCGACGAACCGTTAGGCCCATGCCGACTACTGTAAGACTTGAAGTTTTATGTATATAGGTAAGAGTGATTTTGGGCTTAGGAGATGGTGCTTCAGCGAGAGGCTTCACGACAACCTAGACAGAACCACGAAGCCGACTCCCAAATCGGCCCAACCTTACGCCGTAAGGTTTAGGGTTTCGGGTTTCGGGCTGTTTAGGGTTTAGGGTTGAGGGTTGAGGGTTGAGGGTTTAGGGTTTAGGGTTTAGGGTTTAGGGTTTAACCCTATGAATGTTTAGGGCTTTAACGTAAGTCCTAAACCAGGTGGGGGCCTCGCAGGCGCCAGCGAGAGCCTCGGCCATGTCCAGGTGAAAGGCCTGACCCAGAAAGGGGGCGGGACGCGGGTTTAGGATTTAGGGTTTAGAGTTTTTTGGTTTAGGGTTTAGGGTTGAGGGTTGAAGGGTTTTGGGTCTAGAGTTTAGGGTTTAGGGTTCCAGGGTTCTAAAATTCGAGCCATAGGCCCTTAGTATGGCCCTTGCATCAATTGGTCGGCCAAGCCCCTTACAAGGGAATTGAAAAGGTGGACGGCAGACCACTTCCCTTGTGCAACGGACAACTCAAGCAAGCCGAGTTTGATGCGAAAGTGGTCTAAGAAAGCGGAGTCAATTGCCAACCAATCTCGACCCTTGATCCCAGCTTTGACCAAGCGGACAAGAGCACCGTCTCGCCAAGACAAGTCGTAGCCCTGAAAGAGATCCGCTTTCTTGATCATTGTCGGCAAGCCTGCCTCCTTCCTCACCCTAAACCGTAAACCCTAAACCCTAAAACCTAAACCCTAAACCCCCCCCTAACCCCCCTAACCCCCCTAACCCCCCTAACCCCCCTAAACCCTAAACCCTAAAATCCGTGTGGCCACCAAGATGCCACCAGCGTGGCATCGCTTCTGCCGCCGTGCTGTTCTTGCTCACAATAAGCGAAGGGTTTAGGGTTTAGGGTTTAGGGTTTAGGGTTTAGGGTTTAGGGTTTAGGGTTTAGGGTTTAGGGTTTAGGGTTTAGGGTTTAGGGTTTAGGGTTTAGGGTTTAGGGTTTAGGGTTTAGGGTTTAGGGCAATTAGTAAACCTGATCACTCCTGAGCCATGCCCCAATCCAAAACCCTCATTCCCGAACCCTACTCTGTATTCCCTACACTCGAAACCCTTACCCTAAAACAAAACCCCAAATCCTCAACTCTCAACCCGAAACCAAACCCCGAACCCTCAACCTTAAACCCTCAACGCAAAACCCCGGACCCTCGACCCCCAACCCCAAACCCTCAACCCCAAACCTTGAACCCCAAACCCTCAACCCCAAACCCTAAACCCCAAACCCTAAACCCTAGACCCCAAAACCTAAACCCTAAACCCTCAACCCTAAACCCCGAAAACCGCGCCCGCAGGGTGGCCGCTGCCGACGCCAGGCGCTGCTGCCGCGCGAGTCGCCGGCGGAGCTGGGCATTGGCGGCTTCGTAGAAGCTTGGGGTTTGGGGTTTGGGGTTTGGGGTTTGGGGTTTGGGGTTTGGGGTTTGGGGTTTGGGGTTCGGGGTTTGGGGTTTGGGGTTTGGGATTTGTGTGTTGCGCGAAAAGCCCCAAAAGAACCCTCAACCCTAAACCCTAGCCCTAAACCCTAAACCCTAAACCCTAAACCCTAAACCCTAATCAAAAGCCGCGCGCCTCGGCTTTGGCCCTCTGCTCCTGCTGCAGCCGATCGAGATCCTGGGAGAGACCTCTGCGCCCGGAGGATTCTTGGGGCTTAGGGTTTAGGGTTTAGGGTTTAGGGTTTAGGGTTCAGGGTTCAGGGTTTAGGGTTTAGGGTTTAGGGTTTAGGGTTTAGGGTTTAGGGTTTAGGGTTTGGGGGTCAGGGTTCAGGGTTCAGGGTTCAGGGTTCAGGGTTTCAATAAACAAATTCACCCTGGGATGAAGACTCGTACTCCTAAAGATGTACACCGCAGAGGTTCCCTTAATATGGCCCTTATATACCCTTCGAGAAACCCTAAACGAACTCATACACTTAACTCACGAAAACTAAGCCTGAAACCCAAAAAAACCCTTTAAACAGAAAAAGAAGAGAAAACCTTAAAACCCTAGAACCCTAGAACCCTAAAACCCGAAAACCCTAAAACCCGAAAACCCTATCTAAAACCCTAAAACCCTAAAACCCTAAAACCCTGAAACCCTGAAACCCTAAAATCCCTAAACCCTAAGCCCCAAAAATCTAAACCCTAAATCCCGAAGCTCGAAAAAGTCCCCAAAGCCCAAAAGAAGAAATCTCAAACCCTAAACCCTAAAATGCTTTTAAAGACAAGAAGAACCCAAATCCCTAAAAGCCGTAAACCCTAAACCCCCCCCAAAAAAACTCCAAATCAACAGCCAAGGAGCCCGTGAACTCAAAAAGCCGGTCTTGCAGCTCCTCCTGACAAGGGTTCAGGGTTCAGGGTTTAGGGTTTCGGGCTGAGGGCATAGGGCTTAGGGCTGAGGGCTTAGGGCATAGGGCTTAGGGTTTAGGGTTTAGGGTCTAGGGTTTAGGGTTTAGGGCTTAGGGTTTCGGGTTTAGGGGGCTACTAGGGCCTATTCAGCTCGAAGCTCAAGGGCCTTTCGGGCCCAGGGTTCGGGAGCTTTCGGGCTCAGCTTGGCGTTTCGGGTTTAGGGTTCAGGGTTCAGGGTTTAGGGTTTGGGGTTTAGGGCATAGGGTTTAGGGTTTGGGGTTTAGGGCTTAGGGTTTATAGATGTTTGGGCTTTGTGGCTTTGGACTTCTGGGCTTCGCCTGGCGTTTGGTCCAGGTGTTAAGGGCCTAGGGTCTTGCATGACCTTGCTGTCTCCTTACATGACCTTGCCCACTCTTGATATGACCTTGCCCGCAAAGTCAATAAAATTTATGTCGTTTATGATAGCGGGGCCGTGTTGGTTCCAAGGGTTCTAAGGCAACCTGAACCCTAAAAAAGGGAATAAGGGCCTACTCTGGGTCATAGCAAACCCTAACCCTAAACAGTTTATGGTTTCGGGGCTGGTATTTAGGGTCCTAAGCCCTAAACCCTAAACCCTAAACCCCGAACCCTATAGGGGCGCCTTCGGCTTTAAAGGGCTCAGGGGGCATTAGGGTCTTTTGGAGTCAACTCTGTAACCCAAAATGTTAAGACCCTTAGGACCCCTAGGACCCTAGACCCTAAACCCTAAAACCGCAAGCCCTAAAACTTAAAACCCTAAACCCTACAACCCTAAACCCTAAAACCGTGCACCCTAAGACCCTACACCCTAAAACCCTAAACCCTAAGACCCTAAACCCTCAAACCCTACAACCCTAAAGCCCTAAACCCTAAGACCCTAAACCCTCAAACCCTACAACCCTACAGCCCTAAACCCTAAACCCGAAATCCAAAACCCTGAGGTTTCAGGGTTTGGGGGGCCTTCGGGTGACACGTGGTCATGGGTTCCCCTACTACCCCCCCTCTATACCTCTATACTACCCCCCTAGGTTCCCCCCCCCAAATAACAAAACTAAGCTGAATGATCCCTAAACGGCCTCAATTATGGGGGGAATCTACCAGGGGGGGGGGGGGGGGGGGGGGGGGGGGGGGCAGTATCCCTAAGCCCTGAACCTAAGCCCTAAACCCTAAACCCTAAACCCCAAACCCTAAACCCTAAACCCCAAACTTCAAACCCTAAACCCTAAACCCTTGACCTATGGGGGGCACATGGCGGCTCCTCCTCCTCAGCCTTGGCTTTCTCGGGGCCCGGCAGTCGGGCAAGAGTCGACAGGGCCGCCTCCCGAGGGCTTAGGGCAAAAGCCCTAAACCCTACACTCTCAAGGAAAACCAGGATTCTGGGAAACGATTCGCGCCCCGAACGTTACAACTAGTCCTCTCAACAACAGGATTTTCTCGCCGCCTCCGGCTTTGGCATGCCCGTTTAGGGTGTTTGGTGTTTAGGGTTTAGGGTTCAGGGTCTAGGGTTTAAGGTTCGGGTTTTAGGGCTCAGGGTTCAGGGTTTAGGGTTTAGGGTTTAGGGTTTAGGGTTTAGGGTTTGGGGTTTAGGGTTTAGGGTTTAGGGTTTAGGGTTTGCCAAGATATTTTCCGGAGGCGACCAGATCATCCACTCGGATGCCTGCGCTGGGAAACCCTAGCCCCTAAACCCTAAACCCTAAACCCTAAACCCTAAACCCTAAACCCTAAACCCTAAACCCTAAACCCTAAACCCTGAACCCGTTTGGGCGGTTTAGGGTTAGACCGGCAAGTCCGGACCCTCTGTACACACCCGAAACCCCGAACCCTAAACCCTACACCCTAAACCCTGAACCCTAAACCCGAAGTCCCAAGCCCGAAGCCCCAGAAAGCCCCGCGTTTCCCAACCTTCTGGGTCTGTACAGCCGCCTGCGCGGGGTTTCGCGGGCTTTTGGGTTCAGGGTGGGGGCTTCCTTCAGCCTAAACGCAATTTGGGTTGAGGGTTTCGGATTCAGAGTTTAGGGTCTGTAACCCTACATCCCGGACCATAAACTCTACAGAAAGCCCACGACAAGTCGGGCTGTCGGGTCTGCTTGGAGGTTCCTGGGTAGTTACAAGTAAGGTTACGAGCACTCTAGATACGGGAATAGCCAGATATAGTTGTAGTTACCCTACTTATAACCTCACTTCTGACTACCCGAAACCCAAAACTCTAAAACCTAAACCTATACACCCTAAACCCTCAACCCTACGCCCTAAACCCTAAACCCTAAACCCTAAACCCTAAACCCTAAACCCTAAAACCCTAAACCCTAAACCCTAAAGTGGGGAGCTGCGCATGAAGCACTGGGTCCCTAAAAAGCTGCAACCTGATACGCGAGACCCAACAAGGCTTTCAGGGTTCGGCTTGGGGTTTCAGGTTCAATTTAGGGTTTCGGGTTCAGGGTTTAGGGTTTAGGGTTTAGGGTTTGGGGTTTGGGGTTGGGGGTTGGGGGTTTGGGGTTTGGGGTTTGGGGTTTAGGGTTTAGGGCTTGTGACCCGGCAAGGCCTTAACCCAAACAGAAAGTGAGTTGCCAGACCCCACCGTGCCCCAAGCCACATCAAGTCTGTTTAGGGCTCTAGGGCTTTAGGGTTTGAGGGACGAGTCTAGGGCTAAAGCCCCAAACTCTAAAACCCCAAAACTCCTAAAACCCCAAACCCACAAATATCTAAAACCCTTAACCCTAAACCCTAAACCCTAAACCCTAAACACTATACCTGGAGGTTCATGGTACTGATTGACCCAGCTTTAAGTGCATTCATAGCCCAATCATGACTATATTAGGGGTGCTTAAGGGGCTTAGTGGGCTAAGAGTACAGTTGTGATAGGGTTCTAGGTGCCAAAAATGCTAAGACCTAAATCCCGAACCCTAAGCCCTCAACCCTAGACCCTGCCAAAAGCCCTTAAGCCCTAAACTCCTACTGGGAGATTCCTGGTCCTTATTGACCTAAAACCTCAACCCCTGAGACCCTAACGTGAACCCTAGCCCTAAACCCTAAACCTTAAACCCTAAACCCTAAACCTTAAACCCTAAACCCTAAACCCTAGACCCTAAACCCTCAACCCTAAACCCTAAACCCTAAACCCTAAACCCTAAACCCCAACCCCTGGTGCCTCCATGCGCGCAAGGCTCAGGGAGGCGGCGGCATTCTCAGACGGGGCCTGCCATCCCGAAATCCTTTTGGGGTTTGGGGCTTGGGGTTTAGGGTTTGGGGTTTGGGGTTTTGGGGTTTAGGGTTTGGGGGTTTGGGGGTTTGGGGGTTTGGGGTGTAGGATTTAGGGTTGCGGGTTTGGATTTAGGGTTCAGGGTTTTGGGGGAAGGGTTTGAGTGTTTGGTGTTTAGAGATTTATGCGTTTAGAGATTTATGCGTTTAAACAGGGGGTTGTAAGGGAGCTTAACCCTTAAACAAGAGACCTAGAGATAGGGGCTTTGGATTTTGAGGGGTCGGTGCGGAAAGGCCTGAGTGACACGGGCGTGACGATCACAGCAAACTTGAAGTGGAACGCGTTGGGGCATAGATTGATGCCCGACTCCCTTTGCATATCGACGAAAATGTGAACGCCTCCCACCCGCCAGTGTCACAACACGCCAGGTCCATGGAGAGCGTTGTCGTGCGTGGACAAAATTGTGAACGCCCCCACGCGCAAGCGCAATGGCCTCCCTCGCGCCAGCACTGCGGCATCTCAAGCACACCGAGAGGGTTGTCGTTCGCGCACGAAAACGCGAACGCCTCCCAGCACCGGCATCACGGCACCTCGCGAACACCGAAAGGGTTGTCGTTCGCGGACATAAAATGAGAATGCTTCCCACTTCCCACACGCCAGCGTCACGACGCCCCGCGTCCACCAGGAGAGTTATCGCTCGAGGGCAAAAACGCGAACCCCTCCCACGCGCCAGCGCAACGACGCCCCGCGCACAGCGAGGAGGTTGGCGTTCCCTGACAAAAATGCCAGGCCTCCCGGGCGCCAGCACGATTTTCGAGTAGGTGCAGCGAGTCCCGCCAACCCTACGCCCCGGCTTTTGAAACATATTAACCTTACCAAGAAGATGCACGAAATCCATCACACCATCCATCCGTGCATCATCCATCACGACATCCATCCATGCATCAACGATGTAACGAAGAACCTTCCCGAAGACCATCTTACAAATCCCTCGCCACGCTTTCGGGAATAACCGCACTAATCATATGCTTTTGCGCGCGCGATTAAAAGACTAATTTCCGGAGAAAGGAAAAAGGAAAAGGGCATGTGAACTATTTTACCATGGAATTGTTATTCGAATTACTTGCGCGAACACAATAAAAGCGCGACGTGTGGTTATTGTTATTACTTTTACGATTATTGTTGTTACTGTTTTTACTATATCTTGTTATGAAAAGCATGCATCACTATGCTCTTTGCCTTTTGACAGTGATGAGAAAGTTCTAAACATTGACTACCAGGAGTTAAACAGAAGGGTGAAAGGGAGAAAAGACCCCTTCGTTCATACAAAACCCCAAGAACCCTAAACACCCTGAAAACTTTAAGAACCCTGAAAACTCCCAGGAACCCCATTGGCTGGTTCTTAGTAGGGAATGAGGGAATGAGGGAACGAGGGAAGGAGGGAATGAGGGAATGAGGGGGTGAGGCTTTGTCCCTAAACAGGGAATATATAGGGGTACCCTAATGCCCTCATTCCCTACTAAGAACCCCAAAAGCCCTAAGAAACCGCCTGGTCCAGCTGGGCCAGCAGTGCCCCGATGGCCGCAGCTAGACCCTCAGCGCCTTGGGTTTGGGGTTTGGGGTTTGGGGTTTGGGGTTTGGGGTTTGGGGTTTGGGGTTTGGGGTTTGGGGTTTGGGGTTTGGGGTTTGGGGTTTGGGGTTTGGGGTTTGGGGGTGTGGGATTTGGGATTTAGGGTTTCAGGTTTGGGGTTTCGGGTTTGAGGTCTCGGGTTTGGGGTTTAGGTGTGGTTTGGGGTTTGGGCTCATAAGCCCAAGCCCTGTCGAGGGCTTCGGGTCGAAGGTTTGAGGTTGAGCTGAACTTTCCGGGCTGATGGCTTGGTAGGGTT
This sequence comes from Symbiodinium natans, assembly GCA_905221605.1. Taxonomy (NCBI): domain Eukaryota; class Dinophyceae; order Suessiales; family Symbiodiniaceae; genus Symbiodinium; species Symbiodinium natans. The sequence goes on from CAJNDS010002413.1 coordinate 336,000, forward strand.
TATGGTTTGGGGCTTAAGGTTCAGGATTTTGTTTCTTCCCAAAGACACTACCATGAGCTGTGTACCGGTGTACTGCACTTGCTATTCTTCAAGTTCATTGTAGTTTTTCGGTTAGTCGGCACATTCCGGGCCTTTTTGATCGTGCGCTTGTAGTACGAACTAAGCAGACTACCCCTTCAATAACATACACAGGCCCCTGCATCAGCCTCCACCCTGAACTCTAAACCCTAAACCCAAATTAAAACCCTAATTCCTAAACCCTGAACCCTAACCCTCGAGGTGCCGAGTCAGCCAAAACCCCTCAACCAAGCTTAAAAACAGCGAGGCGGTGAAGGGTTTAGGCTTTAGGATTTAGGGTTCAGGGTGTAGGGTTTAGGGAGGAGGGCTTAGGGTTTTTGGTTTTGAGCAAAGTATGTTGCTTAACTGAGTCGAAGCCCTAAGCCCCCGAAGCTCCAAAAGCCGTAATGACTGGATGCTGACGACGGGCCACTCATGCCCACTCACTTTCCAAACATTTGCGAATTGACATGCTCGCACACGCTCTTTCCGCAGACGGTGAATCGAGAAGAAGTCTGCAGAACCTACGAGGAGCGTCTGGTCCGGTCAAAGCCGAAGAAAACGTGCTAGCATCCCCCCTTATACTAAGAGTCCTAATAGGGATTATAATAGGGGGTACTATAATCCCCATTAATAAACCCTAAACCCTAAACCCTCCTGTCCTTAGTAGTGCATAGAAGTGGCCCAGGGTCTGGTTTTCGCGTTTGTCCAAGAAGCGGAACCACGACTAACGATCGAAACTCCGAAACCCCCACGCTCTGCTTAAACGCCTACACCACAAAAGCCTCAAATCCTGAAACTCGAAATCGCTGCACCACACACAAGCCCTAACCCTACACCCCTCAGCCCGAGTTAAGCCCCAAGCAAGCCCTGGGCCCTCAGCCCGAAGCCCCCAGCCCGAAGCCCTAAGCCCCTCAACCCTCAAGCCCTAGACCCCGACAGCCCTAAATCCAAAAACCCCTCAACCCTGAAACCCAAAGCCCAAAACCCTCAACCCTAAACCCTGAACCCCTGACCCTAAACCCTCCCTAACCCTAAACCCTAAACCCTAAACTGCGGCCAAAGCGCCGCCGCCTCACAGGCGGCGGAGGCCAAAGCGCCCCTCGCTACTTTTGCGACTTGCTTTCCAAATCGGAATGATGCATACCACGGAACATTATCAGTAGCACGTACGTGGCACCACAAGCCTTCTGAGTACACCCACATCTACATGATACAAATATCTTTCGAAATGGACGAAAACCTATAAGTTCATTCCTTCAATTCCTCTTAATGTTGTAATTTCCATCTATATTTCTTTCGGAATTCCAAGGTTCGGATCCTGATGAATATCTTTCCAAATTTGTAGAATCTAAAATAGCATTTCTTCAATTGCTTATCATTACATAATATTGCAATTTTCATGTATATATGTCTTGAGGAATTCCAAGGACTTAGATCCTGAAGAATATATCTTTTCGAGATTATCAAAATCTGATTATTCATTCATTTAAATCTTTTTAAAATTGAAATATTTATCTATACACCTTCAAGAAATCCAAGGCTTCAGATCCTAAAGAAGATCTCTCGAAAGTGGCAGAGCCTAATAAATCCTTTTCTTTTAAATTCAATAACTCATGATCTTCAATACCTTTAGAAATTCTAAGGTTTCAGATCTTGAAGAATATCGGCAAAACCTAAAAATATCATTCCTTCTATATCTTTCAATTTGAATTATCCATCTTGTATATCTTTAATAATTCCGAGGTTTCGGAAACTACCCCCAGCTACAAGACCTAAATGTTTTCTTCTGTATAGCTTGGGGAATTCCAAGGTTTTAGGTCCTGAAGAATATCCTTCGAATTTGGCAAATTCTGGATATTCATTCATTTAATTCCTTTTAAAGTTGAAATTTTCATCTATATACCTTGAGGACTTCCAAGGCGTAGATCCTGAAGAAGATCTTTCAAACTTGGCAAAACCTGAACAAATTCCTTTTCCCTTGAATGTCAATTATTCATGATCTTCAATATCTAAATTTTAGGGTTTCGGATCTTGAAGAATATCGGCAAAACCTAAAAATGTCATTTCTTCTATTTCTTTCAATTATGTCTTTCAAACTGAATTATCCATCTTATATCTGTTTAAAATACAAGGTTTCAGAATCCATTTAGAAAGCCACGACCTAAAACTATAGAAAAAGCCAAGACCTAAAACTATATTCCTTCAATTCGAAAATCGTAATTCCTTGATTTATATGTTTCTTCTAAATATCTTGAAGAACTCCAAGGTTTCAAATCCTCAAGAATATCTTATGACAGTTGCCAAACCTTACAACAAATCCTTCAATTCCTTTTCTCACGGTCCATGAATTCTTAATGGATTCGATGCAAATAATTAATCATGCCCAAAATACGAAATATTCACATGAATCACTGTAGGCATAAACCACGAAAAACATCATACGGTTTTCTAGAATTCAAATATTTACAATCTTGAAACTATTATAGAAATTCTAAGATTTCAAATCTTGAAGAATATCTTTCAATCGACACTTATAGATCTAAAATTCAATTCCTCCAAATGTTCCTTTTCTTTAAAACTGAATTTTTCATCCATCTGAAGATAGGAAAGATATTCCAAATTCAGATCCTGAAGAAAATCTCTTCTATTTCTTGATATTTCCCATCAATTCAATTTTAAAATCTATATTAACAATATTCAGTTATCTTCGCGTATCTTTAGACTTTCGAAATCCCTCATCCCAAGAAATTATTCATTGAAGATAGAACTCAATAGTTCATATCTTTAGCTATTCCAAGATCACAGATCCTGTGAATATCTTCGACGCCCGTCTCGTCAACGTAGAGCCAGACGCCCGGGGCTTAAGGGGCTTGTCACACACAGAGAATACATACACACTTATTGACGTACCCACTTCGCTTCCTTCGCGTTCTGTTCTCGTCACAAGGAACACTTGACACATCCGCACTTACATCTTATTACATCTCTATTTCTCGATGTATCCCTTTCTCTCTCTCTCTCTCTCTCTCTCTCTCTCTCTCTCACTTCGTGCAAAGGCACATCTATGTCGACATATGTTCAACAGAGCGACGCGAATCGCTCATCTTCCTAAACCCACTTCAGAACCCATTCAGAGAAGCGATACGGATCGCTCGTTTTGCCTAAGCACATTTCGAAGAAGCGCCGCTAAATCGCTCATTTTTCCTAAGCCCACTTCAGAGAAGCGACACGGCTCGCTCGTCTTTCCTAAACCCAGTTCAAAGAAGTGACACGGATCGCTCATCTTTCCTGAATCCATTTCAGAGAAGCGCTACAGATCGCTGATTCTTTCTATCCCACTTCAATTAAGCGATTTAGATCGCTTCTGTGGGACCTGCGTGCTGAAAACTTTCGAGAGCACGTGCCATGAGATGCGACCGATAGAAGTAGGCCTCTCGCGGTGTCAGCTTTGCTTGGGCTCGCAAGTTACCGAGTTCGACTTTGCGGCTCTTCCAGAGATCGTCGTTGCGCTGCTTCTTCCAAGCGCGGGCGGCCTCACGAACAGAAACACGCTTAAACTGCCATGTGTCATATAGGGGGGAAAGAAAACAAAAGCCGATGTTCAAGTTCTCGCAGCCTTGCACATCTACGCGCGCCTCTTCGCGGCGTTGGCCTTCCGCTGTCGCCGCATCCTCTTGGCCTCTGACCTTCTCGGCGGCCTTCCTTTCCTTCCTTTCTGTTTTCTTGTTTTCACATGAGAAGCCATGCGCTTCTTGCGCCTAGCTGCCATACCTCTGGGCGCCAGGCTTTGCCGCCTTTTCGGCCTCTGGCCTCCTTTCTCAGAATGCGGCGCTCCTGAAGCTGAAGTAGGTCAGCAGGAGCTGCTGTCGCCTCACTTTGCAGGGTCCTCCTTGACGGGGTCGGGCACCTTTGGTTTGTTCGCCTGGCCTTGCACGCAGCAAAATAAGACACCGCTTCTCAAGGCACCGGGCGGTACAGCGCCGCCTCGCCTCCGTGGCCGTGGCCGCCTGCAAGTCGAGGCGCCACAGGCGGCTCTGGGCACTGTCCCTGGGAGGAGCAGCGCTGCGCCGGCGGGGGGTTCAGCTGGAGGGCCTGCTCTGGTGTCACCACCTGACGCATTGCGTGAATTGTCATGAAGCCCCATCGCCCTCTGCGTTAGGTAAACGAGCCTTGTTCAGGAGCGCGCGCCAGCTCCCCGAGCTGCGCCTTGCGGCCATGCAAAGCTTGAGGCGCGACGCCCATGTGCTTGGCGACAGGGAACCTCATCTCCTCGCGCACGATCGTTTCACGTGGGTCATGAGAGGAGAAGAAAAAGGGGAATATGAAATTGCACGCACGGGGCTGCCTTCAGGGCGAAGCCCTCCATCCGCTCCGCCCACGTCTTGTTGTCGGCAAATGTGGCGCGTGCCGGTTCAGCCCACCGCGCGCACAGGGCGTGCTTCACCTGTAAAAACGAACTCACGAAGGTTGCAAAACAATTGCTCGAGAGGCTTCTCTCTCACCGTTCATTGTCGAGCCCGCCTCGGCGAGCAGGGGCGGGACTGAACGCCGGCAGGTCTCGCAGGCGCACCCTTCTCGCAGGCCGCAGGGTTTTCGGAGCGCCAACTCCTGCAGCCAGTCGCGGCTGGACATAGTCGGGGGCGAGTTGGAGAGAAGCGGGGGTCAAATACGTCAACTCTTGAGCTCTGGAGATGTCGCAAAGCAAGCGACCCTGTGAATCGAAATAAATAGAGTTTGGAACGAGAGGGTGGCTTGGACATCCTACAAGGAAACAAAAAAAGTGTCAAGCTTCGCATCTTGCTACTGCTGCTGCAGCACTTCAAAACGTTTATAAGAAGAATATTGAATATTCCATCCTCTTTTCGAGATATATGTGCATTTTAGAGTTTAAGCCCTGAACCCTAAAAGGAGTAGGTTTGGGTGGCTGGGCCGCCTCATGAACGGTGCAGGGTGGGTATATGTTGGTCGGCCTGCAGTAAGAAGAGCCGCTTTTGCAGCAAGCACGCCATCCACCGCAAGAACTGCGCTAGCATAGACGTCTCACCCGGGCCCGAGGCGCGAAAACCCTAAACCCTATACCCTAAAAACCCTAAACCCACCAACCCTCAAGATAGTCCCAGAAGCGCGAGGCCACGAGCCGGAAGGCCGCATCGCCTGGTTAGGGTTTGGGGTTTGGGGTATGGGGTTTGGGGTGTAGGGTTTAGGGCGGCTTAGGGTTTAGGGTTCCGGGTTTCTTCCCCACCCTCGCTTGGTTTATCCGCCGACCCTGGCACACCCCCCCCCACCGCCCCCCCTTCGTTCGCCTCCCAATAAAGGAATTTGAGCTTTGGGCGTTGGGTCGACGGCCTCAGCCGGAGGCTTCTCCTGGCCCTGAACTCTTCTATGTCCTTGAGTGAGTGCCCAAACCCCAGAGTGTCCCTGGAGTGCCCAACCCCAGAGTGTCCCTAGAGTGCCCAACCCCAGAGTATCTCACGAGCATTCATGAGTAAGGCTCCTTACTCCGTCGAATATCGACCCACCCACCGATTGGATCCCATAATTTCATAATATTTACTTCTCGTTTTAACCCAGTATGGGTTGTCCCGGGGCCCCCCTCAGAACAACTGTCCCCGGCTAGGCTTGTCCACGAACTTTTGGCACTTGTTCGCGAGTTGTCGCGAAATGTTACCGCTTGTTCGCGAATCTTTGGCGCTAGACCGCGAAGCCATTAGCCATTCAATATACATAGGTTAGAGAGGGTTTAGGGGTTAGGGTTCGCAGAGATTGGGTTTGGGGGCTCAGGGGTTTAGGCAGTTTGGGTTGGGGGCTGAGGGGTTTAAGTTCTGGGGGTGCGGGCGCAGGGTGTCAGGGGTGTCCTGGGCCAGTCCTGCAGGGAGGCAAGGTCTACTAGAGGTTTGATAGGTCCCAGAATAATGTTTCAAAGAACAACCTTTTGATCCATTGGGGTTTGGGGTGTTTAGGGTATTGAGGGCTTAGGGCTTGACTCCACACCCCAAAAAACCCAAAACCCTAAGCCCGCTTCGCAGCCTTCATCTGTCGGCAAGTGCTCTGAGCTCTTCAGGCCCGCAAGGTCCTCCACTGCACTTCCGAGCTTTGCGCGCAGGTTGCTTTTGTTGTGGGATTTGGGTTTAGGTTCGAGCTTGCGAAAAACTCTTATCCCCAAACCGACGGCACACCAAGTCCCGCTAAGGTGACTTTGATTCGGCAGTGCTGCTATCTGCTGCACGCGCGCTGTGTCTTGCAGGTCACACGCTCACTGAGACTACACATGGGTTGCATATGGAGCCGGGATGTTCCCCTAACCAAGACTATGAGGACGGGGCTAGGAGGTAAACCCTAAACCCTAAACCCTAAACCCTACAAGGTGCAGTTTTGACAGCTGTCGTAGTCAAAAATACTTGGCGCGGCCATAAGAGGAGAAGTGGCAATGCCCTTTGAATCAATGATAGTGCTTCGTTGAGAGAGTAGTACCTAAAGATAATGGAACGAGCAGTGCCAATACTGGGAGAAATGACATGAACAATCAAAGTTTGAAACCTTATACATGCAGCAACCGAAAGTTTAAACAATGACATAAATAGGAGTAATGTTGGCGCTCATGCTAGTAAAGGACTATGATATGAGTATCCTTTGTAGACATCGTATTGGCAGCACCTGGACGATGGAAGTTCAAGCAACTAAACCCTAAGCCCTAAGCCCTAAGCCCTAAACCCTAAACCCTAAACCCTAAACCCTAAACCCTAAACCCTAAACCGTGACAAGGTTGGCCCCAGTGGGGTCTAACATTCCAAGAAGGGGAAGTTGGGGCTCTTGGGGATTTAGGGTTTAGGGTTTAGGGTTGGGGGTTTAGGGTTTAGGGTTTAGGGTTTAGGGTTTAGGGTTTGGGGTTTGGGGTTTGGGGTTTAGGGTGTAGGGCTTGCAGTTTGAGAAACTACCTCGGCTGAAGCCTAAGCCCCAACACACCCTAACCCTAAACGCCAAACAACCCTGCCGAGGTAACCCTGCCTCGGGTAACCCTAAACCCTAAACCCTAAACCCTAAACCCTAAACCCTAAACCCTAAACCCTAACCCCACTCCTGCAGCTTCGCATGTGCTGAGAGGGCCATCCCAGATAGGACTGCGCTCATCGCTCTGCAGTTGCTTAGGGATTCTTTGGTCCAAAGATTCGGGCTTAGGGTTTAGGGTTTAGGGTTTAGGGTTTGGGGCTTAGGGCTTAGGGTTTAGGGTTTAGGGTTGAGGGCTTTGCATCAGCTTCCTTGAGGTGCCAAAGTGTGGGCTGCGGTCACCGTCATGGATTGGGATTTGGGGTTTAGGGTTTAGGGCTTGGGTTTAGGGTTTAGGGCTAGGGTTTAGGGCTTGCAGGCTCAAGGCCCCAAAATCCTGAACCCTAGACCCTAAACCCTGAACCCCTAACCCCTCACCCCTAAACCCTAAACCCTAAACCCTAAACCCCAAACCCTAAACCCTAAATCCCCCAGATGTAAGGGCGGGTTCATGGGACAGATAAGGTTACGGCTGTGGGTGTTGGGCTTTGGATGATCGAGCTTAGGGCTGAAGGGCTTAGGGTCTTAGGGTTTAGGGTTTTGGGTTTTGGGTTTTGGGTTTAGGGCTTGGGGTTTAGAATTTAGGGTGTGGGGTTTGGTGGTTTAGTGGTTTAGTGGTTTAGGGTTTTAAGGTTTAGGGGTTTAGTGGTTTAGGGGTTTCGGGGGCTAACGGGTTTAGAGTACACGAGTGTCAGGGGCCATATTAAGGGACCGCAACTGCCCTGAGAGCAGGTTTGGGGCGTTCGGAATCTGGGCTGGTCAGGTGTCTTAAAGGTTTGTGGTTGTAAGCTCCATACCCTAAACCCTAAACCCTAAACGGTAAAATTCCTTGGCTTCAAGGGTGCTTCAGCTTGGGGCGACATAGATGGCCCATACTTGAGATCAACCCTAAACCCTAGGCCCTAAACCCTAAACCCCAAACCCTGAACCCTAAACCCTAGACCCTACGCCCTTTCTGCGGCTTTGAAGAGTTTGGGGCTTTCAGGTCCTGAACCCTCAAACTCTCAACCCTCAACCAACGAGCTAACTCTCACACAGACGGCTTCTTCTGCACAAACCTAATTCTGCCCGAGCGCTCTTAAACCCTCAAGCCGCTTAAAAACCTCAGGCCGTTCGGCCCCCAAACTGTCAGAGTTTCGGGTTTAGGGTTTAGGGTTTGGGGTTTAGGGTTTAGGGTTTAGGGTTTACGGTTTGGGGTGGAATCAGGCTCTAGGGTTTAGGGGCTTTCGGCGTTGGTGCCCTCAACCCTTCAAAGCCCCGCAGTCCTTGGACCTCGCCACCCCGCACTATTTGCTTCAGAGCCTCCATAAAATATCCCTAAAGCCTAAACCCTAAACCCTAAACCCTATAAACCCTAAACCCAAAAAACCTTAAACCCTAAACCCTAAACCTAAACCCTAAACCCTAAACCCTAAACCCTAAACCCTTATTACCCTTACAGGGAAGACTATTTCTATTGTCTTACTGCTGGTCAGCAGGGAATGAGGATAGCATAGGGTACCTCGCTCACTCACCAACAGTAAGTTTTCTTCGGGTTCTTATGCCTAAACCCTAAACCCTGAACCCTAAACCCTAAACCCTGAACCCTAAACCCTAAACCCTAAACTTTAACCCTAAACTCTAAAGCCTAAACCCAAAACCCTTAAACCCTAAACCCTAAATCCTAAACCCAAGACGGTTCTTAAGCAAACAGCCACCCCAAGCAACGCCTGCTGGACGAAGCGCAGGGCACCCGTTTTGGCTGCCTCTTCGATGGCGCCTCGAGGGCGTGAAGTGTCGGGTTTCGGGCCTCAACCCTAAACCCCCTAAACCCCCTAAACCCCCTAAACCCCCTAAACCCCCTAAACCCCCTAAACCCCCCCGAAACCCCCCTAAACCCCCCTAAACCCCCCTAAACCCCCTAAACCCCCTAAACCCCCCTAACCCCCTAAACCCCCTAAACCCCCTAAACCCCCTAAACCCCCTAAACCCCCTAAACCCCCTAAACCCCCTAAACCCCTAAACCCCCTAAACTAAACCCCCTAAACCCCCTAACCCCCTAAACCCCCCTAACCCCTAAACCCCTAAACCCCCTAAACCCCCTAAACCCCCTAAACCCCCTAAACCCCCTAAACCCCCTAAACCCCCTAAACCCCCTAAACCCCCTAAACCCCCTAAACGCCCTAAACGCCCTAAACTCCCTAAACTCTAAACCCTAAACCCTAAACCCGAAACCCTACACAATATACATAGATATATGAATATGCAACTTCTTTATTCAGATGTACTTCGATAAGGCCGGCCAAGTAAGGCCGGCCTTCTCCCAGAGTTGTACATGGCCGGCCGCCTTTGCGGGGCTTCCTGTAAAAAGCTTTCGTCCTACAAAGATAGGGGACGGGGGTTTAGGGTTTAGGGGTTAGGGTTGAGGGTTTAGGGTTTAGGGTTTAGGGCTTAGGGCTTAGGGCTTAGGATTCGGGGGACCCTTGGGGATATAGACCCTCTAAATAAGGCCCCTTAAGAGAGCCAGGAGAGGGCTAAGAAGGCTTCCCTTTTTAAGGGTCCCCCCCTTATCCTACCTAGGATATAACGGCCTCCTTTAGGCTTTCTTCAGGGCTTAGGGTTTAGGGTTTAGGGTTTACACTCTGACAAACAATCATGGCCCACCCGAGATGGTCGCCCGCCGAAAGGGCCATGTTAGTGTGCAAAACCGAAAGCTATGTTAGTCGCTCTCCCGGGATGGCAGATGTTGCTCGTGATGTTTTGGGACATCATTTGATGCTAGCGGATGCCATGTTAAATGAGAACCACACATGTGAGGGAAATCCTGATATGTGCCATGTTAGTGTCTTTCTGGCATCCGTGTTCGCCGGCCGACCCTCAGAACATGCCACCAGCTGTCATGTTTGGTCAAAACATGCAATCCACATGATTTTTCGATACGTGCCATGTTAGTGGATCGCATGTGCGCAACCACATCGTCAGTCAAAAATGCTTCGCAAACAGGAAGTGCACGCAGCGCCTCCAACAGTTCCTCATGTGCCATGTTAGTGTAACGTGTGGCAGGGTTTCCAAACTGGTGGTGCTGGATTCCTACTCTAAGGCCCGAAACCCTGCACCTTACACCTTAAACCCTACACCCTTCTGTAAACCCTACTGTAGTAAGCCCTACTGTAAACCCTACTGTAACCGAAGTGCTGGGATTGGTTTGGCGCCATGTCGTCGAGAAAGAAGATCTCCATGAAGAGCCCGCCGAAGCTGGTGGGCAAGGGGCTGGCCGAGCTGCCGGACAAGCAGCTGTACATCTGTGGCCTCTTGGCTCATGTTGTGGTTGTTTCTTCTAGAGTGCTAACATGGCATCCGCATTCGTGTGTTCCACTATTTTAGTCCCGACAATCCTTTAACATGGCACCCGTGACATGGTTTCGCGCATGCTCAGAGGGAGGGATGCCACAGAGGCTGCTCGGGGCCCGCTGTGTTTTTCTTCGAAGACGCTTGGGCAAAAAGCCACAGAGAGGCTCTGAGAGAGTCAGGCTGGTTCTCCAGGGCATAGACAGGTTTTCATCGGTTTGCCCATGTTTGCCCACTACTTCCGGCAGGTCTAGGAGAGATTCTGTGTCCCGTAGACTGCCATGGATAGGGATGCACTTTGGCAGTGGTGGTCAGCCGTGGTGCGTGAAAACGGATGGTGGGAGCCTGGATCACCGCCACCGAGATCGGAGTTCAATGAGAGCCCACCCTTTCGTATCCCGACCACACCGTCCGCAAGCCCTCCTGGCTCATCGGCTTCTTCGCCCGTGACTCCTTCCACCACTTGTCCGCATACTCTGGATGGTTCTCTCTCCCCAATCTCTGTGCCGAATTCCCCACGTGCCCTGTCAGGTCAGACAACCCCGCCGCGAAGGAGGCTGAAACGAGTGGCATCCAGCCAATCTGGTGTGTCGGAGCTGCAGACCCCCCTGAAGGTCCTGAAGGTCCTGAAGGTGGCGGGGAGCGACGAAGCAAAGGAGGAGAAGGAGCAGGACAAGACACCAGAGACAAGACACCAGTGGCCACAGACAACGAGGACCAGACAGCAGTGGCGACGCAGGTTACCTCTGGCAAGATGTGCCCAGCACCTGAGGGCAGCAGCAGGGAAGCAAAGGAGGAGAAGGAGGACAAGACACCAGTGGCCACTGACAACGACAAGCGAGCGGTGGCGACAAGGGTTAGCGGGGCATCAGAGGCTGCAAAGTCGCCTGGGTCGCATGGGCCGTGATTTTGGCGCTCATGGAGAAAAGAGACACGAGGACTGTGCAGCGCAGGGGCCATGTTAGTGAAACTTAGTTTGTAAAGGACTCCAACACGATGACACATTGCACAGTTCGCTGCTGAGGCTGGCCAACCTCTCGGCAAAGACCAACCGAGTGGCCACCCGTGCGACAGACGCTGGAGGAGGCCACAAAGTGGCTGAGCAAGGCGGCTGGCGGGTTTGGTGTTGCAGTTCTGTTGCAGGGCCCTTTTTCGTGTTTGCTGAGGCACCAATCATTTTGATTATCAGTGAAAAGTCTTGTGTGCGTTTTCTCAGTACAGTACTGCTCTCGCGCAATCTAACATAGCACCCGCAACCATGAACCATTTGTGAGGCTATCACAGCGGCAACATCATGGGCAGCACGACACGCGCCGGTCTTGCTCAACAGCGGCAAGGAGCTGCTGATGAGCACCCACTTTTCGGGGCTACTCGGCACCTGCAGCAACCAGCAGGATCACTAGTTTTTGAGATCTTTTGCTGTAGTCCGGATTCAGGGTTTGGTTACAGTACGGTTACAGTAGGGCTGATGGGGTGTAGGGTCTTGAGGATCTACAGTAGGGTTTACAGTATGGTGATGGGGCCTTTGCGCCACCGTGCCGGACCATGCTTGGCACCCAGAAGCAAAACTCTTTCTCTTTTGCTCTCTATGTGGCTCACAGCACCGCACACAACGTCCCTGTGCAGGACTTGTGATAGCTGGGGCTGCAGGAGAATGCGGCGGGCAAGAATACGACAAATAGTGACAAAAAAAAAACACCCACACCCTACTCCTTCACCCTTACAGTAACCGTTACAGTAAACTCTACTGTAGTCCCTGACAGTAACGCTTAATATGTGAAGCTCCTCGAGCCCGTGTTGTGAATGGACTCCGAAGCCATGGCAGAGGAGGAGAAGACGGGTGTGGGCCCCCAGGGCCCCCAGGACAACTCGAACACTGGGACCCAGGAGCGGTCGGAGATCCATGCGGAGGACGGACTGGAGGATGCGCAGGAGCCACGACGCGCACTGCCGGCTGCGTCCTTCATTGGAAAGCTTCGGCAGACTCTTCAGCGGGCCAACCAAGCGCTGACCAACGTTGGATCCACGCCAGATCCGTTGCCGAACCACATCCCTATCAGCGACATGGTCTCCTTGTTGGACGAGAAGGCCAGAAGGACGAAACCGGCTCCGAGGTTCTATGTTAGCTATTGTGTGTATCATATGGACAAATATGTTCTTTACACGTGCCACGTTAATTCACATTCCATGCAGCTGTTGTGTGTATCATATGGACAACTATGTTGTTACACGTGCCATGTTAATTGACATTCCCCTGCAGCTGACCACGCTCGTCCAGCTGACCACGCCACCGCCGAGGCCGCCTCCGCCCAAAGTGATCTCGACAGGGCCTCTCGGACCCCTCATGCGGCGACCACTGGAGGAGAGAATGGTGCCGGACCAGGGGGAGGGACGACGACGCACACTGCCGGCTGCGTCCTTCAAAGGAACGCTTCGGCAGACTCTTCAGCGGGCCAACCAAGTGCTGACCAACATTGGCGGCCAGGCCGTGCCACTGCTGGGCGATGCCTGCATTAGTGACCTGGTCTACACGGTGGACAAGAGGGCCAGCAGGGTGAATCAACACGGTACAGTCATTGGTTCAGAAGTTCTATTAGCTATGCGTTTGTGTTCACGCAGAAACACATGTCGTTTGCACATGCCATGTTGATTCAACACCCCCTGAAGCTGAGCAGCATCGTCCAGCTGACCGGACCGCCGCCGCCACCGCCCAAAGTGCGCGCTGCTCCAGGGCAGCACAGTGCACCAGCAACCTGGCCTGCGACTCGCCCAAAAAAAGAGCCCTTTTTTTTTTTGTGACAGTACGCGAATTCTTGTACCTTTGACGGGTACAGTACAGTGACGCATTGCCTTATTACTGTAATGAGGATCCAGCCTTCACGAGGGGGCCGCTGGCGGCCGCATCCACGTATCGGCCCTGGCGGCCCTGGGTTGCCTATGAGAGCCACAGGCCGCCTGACAGCTACAGTAAACCTCAAACACCCAACCGTGGGGCCCTAAGCCCTAAACCCTACAGGAAGCCCTAACTCAGAACTACCCAATTCCCTAAAGTAGTTCAACGGACCCTCCAGAAGGGGGCCGCCGGCCGCGTCTACGTTTCGGTCCTGGGATGCCTATGAGAGGCACAGGCCACCTGGCAGGCAGCAGTGCAGTAGATCCCAAAACCCCACAATCCCAAAACCGCACAACCCCACAACCCCGACCCCCCAAACCCGAAACCCTACAGTAACCTTTAACCCTTGGCAGGTCGGGGCCGAGACCATATTGATCGAAGTGGGTGGCGTTGGCATGGACACTTGTGGGCTGCCGATCACAGGCATCGGCACCTGGTGGACCGAAATGGGCGGCCTTGGTTTGGATATGTCATGCTGAGCCTGCCCTGAGAGCAGATCAGACTTTTTTGAGTGCTATCGCTTGATAATTTGCATGTGCCATGTTAGTGATCGGGCCTAAAAGCGACACGGTTTTCCCCTTTCCAAGAAGTCGTTGTACAGTGCCGAGGTCGGACGCAGGCGTTGCACTTCAGTAATTACAGTACCCGTGTTTCCAGTCTCATTATCATAAAGTGATGAAGTATGTGCTATGTTAGCGACATAGTACAGTATTAGCCTTGCATCCGATGATGTGGGTGGCCGCGCGAAAAAGGATCAGCCGTTGTTTCAAGGAGCACGGGAAAAGGGCTGGTTACACTACAACACAGCAGTAGGAATACAGTACTCCGGACAACCCTGCAGTGAGGCTCGATGCATCGGCGAGGGCTGCGAAGCTTCTGGAAGTCGGTGGCTGTGGCGTCACCTTCAAGCACCTTTCCGTGTGCGACGTGGCGCCGAATGTGCAGAAAGGTCTGCTTCGGGACAGCTTCTTCGGCAAGTGCTGTGTCTTCACAAACGAGCCTGGTGCGGCATAAGATTACAGTACTGCACGAGTTCATATGTGTCACACACGCAGACACACGACTACAGGAACTAGGCAACAACTGAACTGCACTCATTGCCGAGGTGATGGATCAGGTGGACCCCCGGTCCCGCAAACAGTTGGAGTCTGCGGAGGGTGTGGATGCCATCAAGTCAATCATGCAGACGGCAACTTTCGAGAACAAAGCTCGCTGTCTTCGTCACGGAGAGGCTGGTTGCGATTTCCAGACAGCCATGGATCTTGCGCCTTCGATTTGTTTTGAAGTGACATATGTCATGTTAATTGGCTAGTGGATGGCACGATGAGCACGGTGTTCGAAGGTGGTGTCTTGTTTGCTGGGTCGGGGCTTTACTGTAGGGTTTGAGGAGCCTTGTATTTTGTTTTTGGGAGGGTGTCCAAGGATATGTCAGGGCCTTCGTGCAAGGACGACTCAAAACAGGGGCCTCAGCTCATGGACGATGGGCCAGGCCGCAAATCTCTGCTGACATACCTGGAAGGCCAAATGCAGCGGTCCACAAAAGCGATCTCGGCTAGTTTGAGACTACAGGGAACGAGTAAGGTAATGTGTTGTAGAGTTTCTTGTGCAGTACAGCACTCCACTACTGAGGTGATCATTGTGGAAAACGTCGTGAGTGGAACGATTCAACGGTTGACCGCCGAGTACGTCACCAGGTCCGGCCTTTATTGGGCCAAAACAATCCACGGAGATACTTGGGAGTCTGGATATGGCGCGTGCAGGAGACAGCGCGGTTGGCTGCCTGGTTGTACAATACATGCTGGCATCCGTCCAGTACAAAGGTTTAGGGTTTAGGCTTCAGGGTTTAGGGTTTAGGGTTTACATTAGGGTTTTTAGGATTTAGGGTTTAGGGTTTAGGGTTTTAGGGTTTGAGGGTGAAGGGTTGGGGGGTTGGGGAAGCTCCTACTGTACCTGGCTCGGGGGAAGGGTTGGGGAGCTCTGTTGGGGGCTCGTTTAGGGTTTAGGATCTAGGGTGTAGGGTTTGAGGGTTTCCCCGCCAAACCCGCTACAGTACATAGCTACATAAAAGTCAGCTTGCAGGTGCCATGTCTGTGTTCCGTCAGGATGATTTTCCTCCACAAAAGCATTGGGGAGTTCATGGACGAGCCACAAGACTGCTACGACCACATGTCCCGTGAGATCAGCTCTGCCCAAGTCCACATCCCAGACCTCTTCTGGCTGACGGATAAGGGGCTCCTGACAGAGGAGCTGCGTAACCGTGCGACAAAGAATCGTACCTTCAGTGAAACCTGGGAGCTATTCGGCCGACACAGCAATCCCAATGTTGTTTTCTTTGAGACTGTAACATCTCTTAAACACACGTGCCATGTTAGTTTGCACTGTTGGTGGGAGCTTTTCTGTCCATCAGGGAGATGTTGACACCGGCAGAACGCTCGAATTTGCAGGCTGCCTGGGAGAAGCTTGACAAGACTGGTCTTGAGAAGGAACTTCATTGTGCCGTGCCTGGACAGACCCCGAAGTACATGAAGATCACTTGCGGGAACAGGTGCCTGCCAACATTTACGACAGCCGACTTCATTTTGAAAAGGGACATCGCTCGATGGATGACAGGGCACGAGAAACTAGCGGCTCTCGGCTTCCCCGTGGGCGAAGCTATCGCGGCTGCGTATGGGACGGTGACTGGGTAACTGTGCAGTACAAGGTGTATTCGTTTGCACGTTTACGAGTGTTTTTTTAGTGAGAAAAAAAAGACATGTGCCATGTTAACAGCCAAGCAAAGGAACCGATGTCCTTGGACTGCTGGAAAGGATTGCATGAACTGGGAGGGAATACACAACATCTACCACAGAGTGCGACTGGGTTATATCTCTCGCATGCCATGTTAGTCTATGTAATAGTAGGTGTCCTGTTGTCAACATACAGATTTTGAGGCGATGGTGTTGTTATCCGCGCTGGCTTGCATCCGATTCCGTCCTGATGATGGGCCACCACTTTACAAATGTCCTGAGGACAGAGTTCTCATCGAGACGCAGCCGAATGGACTTTGCTTTTGGACATGCCTTTTCCTCGGTGCCGTGGCGTCATCGTCCCAACTGTTGGGTTTCTACAACACGCCACGATTGCCAAACGGCATGCCCAGCGGCGACGCTGCAGAGAAAGAGACTGACGACATCAGAGAATGGGCCTTGTCACTGGACAACCCGCCAGGGAGGATGCCACGGCAATGCAGGCGACGCATTATCAAAGGCGAGAGCGCTGTCATACCCGACATTGAGCCTTGCCGTTTCAGCAAGATACCTCTCTCTCTTTGTGTGCAATGTAGTCGCATTTTCAGTACTTGCTGCTGCCATGTTGATTGTTCGCAACACTGTTGCAGGAGTGGGCGGCTGAGACCTTCGACGTCACGTTGATGTTCTTCACTGGCAAGCGCCCGCCTCTGCCTGGCGATGTTCCTGCATGGCGTGTGCCTGCAGTTCCCAAACCTCAACAGGACGAAGACAGGCCGACGCTTTGGATGTGG
Source organism: Symbiodinium natans (assembly GCA_905221605.1). Classification (NCBI taxonomy): domain Eukaryota; class Dinophyceae; order Suessiales; family Symbiodiniaceae; genus Symbiodinium; species Symbiodinium natans. The sequence continues at coordinate 352,844 of CAJNDS010002413.1, forward strand.
AGCCACACTGTGAAAGATGGTGCAGGGCACGAGGCAGCGCACTTCTCGCTCCTTTCTCGGGACACTCATGGCTGCGCACAGTGTTTGGTGGTGTTGTGTGGTTTACTGTGGGGCTTAGGGTCGAAGGTTGAAAGAACTTCTGGCTTTGGGGCTTCGGGTTTTCGCGATTTTCGAGGTTTTGGGTTTGGGGGGGGGGAGGGGGCGGGGGGGCTACAGTAAACCTTAAACTTGCCAACTGAGCCCGGCAGACCAAATCTCGCCAGCCAACCCCCAATTTGGTGGCAACCGCACTTGAACACATTTCTCGTGCCATGTTAATGTAATGTCGCAGGAGATGGGGTTCCTGCTGCACAGAGAGCCTTTCATGGGGCTCCCTCGAAGCCGACCTTTCTCTGCTGGTCCCGAAGCCAACTCACAGGCAGCGTCCAAACCATCGGTCAAGAAAGAGCTTCCGGATCCGGAAGCGAAGCCTCTGAAACTGCCGGAACAACAGACGAACACGGCTGGGAGCCTTCTTGACCAGCTGAAGGCTGCATCGGTGGTTCGCGACGAAGCCAGGAAGCACTTCGTCGTGCAGGGCCCGAACGCGAAGCTTTACGTCAAGGATGAGGACAGACGTGGTCAAAAAGCATCATGTTGCAAAGGTTGTTTGTGTTCAAGTCTCTTTAAGTAATACGTACTAAAAGCTCGCATATTTTCCATCACTGCATGTGCCATGTTAGTCTACACGCGAGAGGATTTCCAAGACAATCCAGAGCTTGCGGCGAACGTGGCCCTGTCAGTGGAGAACTTTCATCAGATGACCCTGGCAGAGTTCGGGCTCAAATCCATGGCCGACTTGAGGACGATTGCGAAAGACCATGACCTTCCGGCAGGGCGACGGAAAGATGACTTGGTCAAGAAGCTGGTTCAACACCTTTGCTTCTTGCCCAGTTTGTTGCACCAACTCGTGTCACTGGTTGACTTTCCACTACACTGTGTACTGTGTTTGGGTTCCAATAGGCACACACGTGGCTTTCACTTTGCAGATCCTTCCATGTTACAGTTTGCTTTGTTAAAAAAAATCAATCCAAGGTGCAGGAAAACTCGCAGGGTATTTTTCGAAAGGCCCCGCGGTGCCAGACGACACCGAGCCCGCCAGCAAAAAGCAGCGACTCGCAACACAGCAAGGGTTCAAGGACCTGACACAAGCAAACATCAATGCACTGTTCGCAGGCAAGAAGATGCAGCCGGGCCCCAAACAACCAGCGAAGCCAGCACCATCGATGCGTGATTTCACACAACACAACATCGACAAGATGTTTGGGGCTGCACTGGCACCAGCACAGGCCTCTGGTGCACCGATGATCAGTGTCCCTGCGCAAGCCCCAGCAGAGCAGCCAGCACAGGGAACCATGTCCGAAAATCACACCCTCGCGCAGGAGACCCCAGTGGCCCCGAGCAGTGCTAACATGGCACCTGAAGCACTTACAATCAACATGCCGAACATTCCTACCGAGCCCAGTGTTCCTGAGCAAGCCCCAGCAGACCAGCCAGCACAGGGATCCGTGTCCGAAAATCCCACCCTCGTGCAGGAAACCCCCGTGGCCCCGAGCAGTGCTAACATGGCACCCGAAGCCCTTCCAGCCGCAGCAACCATGCCTACGGCCCAGACCCTGCCAGAAACCCGGAAAGCAGCCGAGATCCCAAGTGCCCCTGAGCGAGCCCCAGCAGCGGAGCAGCCAGCACAGAGACCCGAAAATCCCACCCTGGCCGCCCTGAGCAGTGCTAACATGGCACCTGAAGCCATTCCAAACAACACAACCGCCCGGACCCTGCCAGAGGCCCAGAAAGCAGCCGAGATCCCAAGTGCCCGTGAGCAGCCAGCACAGGGAACCGTGTCACCTCTCACGCAGGAGTGTCCAGTGGACCCAAGCAGTGCTGACATGGCACCCGAAGCCCTCCCAACTGCAGCAAGCATGCCAGGCAGTCCGACGGCCCAGACCCTGCCAGAAACCCAGAAAGCAACCGAGATCCCAAGTGCCTCTGAGCAAGGTTTAGCAGCGGAGCAGCCAGCGCAGAGACCCGAAAATCCCACCCTGGTGGCCCCCAGTGCTAACATGACACCTGAAGCCATTCCATCCACTCTCGCGCAGGAGTGTCCAGTGGACCCGAGCAGTGCTGACATGGCACCCGAAGCCCTCCCACCAGGCAGTCCAACGGTCCAGACCCTGCCAGAAACCCAGAAAGCAGCCGAGATCCCAAGTGCCCCTGAGCAAGCCCCAGCAGCGAAGCAGCCAGCACAGAGACCGGAAAATCCCACCCTGGTGGCCCCGAGCAGTGCAGGTGCCATTCGAAACAATGCAACCGTCGGGACTCTGCCAGAGGCCCACGTGTCCACTCTCGTGCAGGAGTGTCCAGTGGACCCGAGCAGTGCTAACATGGCACCCGAAACCCTCCCAACTGCAGCAACCATGCCAGGCAGTCCCACGGCCCAGACGATGCCAGAAACCCAGAAAGCAACCGAGATCCCAAGTGCCCTTGAGCAAGCCCGGCAGCCAGTACAGAGACCCGAAAATCCCAACCTGGTGGCCCCGAGCAGTGCTAACATGGCACCCGAAGCCATTCCAGACAACGCAACGCTGACCACCCGGACCCTGCCAGAGGCCCAGAAAGCAACCGAGATCCCAAGTGCCCATGAGCAACCAGCCTTGGGAACCTTGTCCGAAAATCTCACCCTCGTGCAGGAGTCCCCAGTGCCCGAAGCCCTTCCAGACACAGCCCTTCCACATGCAGCAATGATGCCAGGCAGCCCTATCACCAGGAGAGCAGAGGAGACAACCACGATCCCCAATCCAAGTACGCCTGACAGCTTGTTTGAAAGGGGACCTTGGACCCCAGAACACAACCCAGACCAGCAGTCCGAGACACATGTCAAGATTGAACATGGCAGCCCCCAGCCGCATTCTCCTTCTCCTTTTGACATCGAGGACATTGCAAAGGAACCAGCGCTTGGCAAGACTAATGCTAACGTGGCATGTGAAGTCCTATCTGCAGCCGCGGCACCCGCAGCACCGATCCAGGACATGTGCCCCTCTGACACTGCTCAGCCGCAGCAAGACAAGCCCAAATCAAAGGCAGCAGTGAAGTTCGCAGCTAAGAATGCAGCCAAAAAAGCAGCAAAAGCAAAAGCGAAGGCAAAAGAAAAGGGAACAGTGACGCCGAAGGCAATCAGTCAGAAATTGGCCAAGGACGGGGCTGGTTCCGGGACTTATGGGGCAAATTTGCCGCCCGCAGAATCTTCAGGGGCTGCCAGCAGCAGTGACAAGCCACCGGAAGCTCCTACGGACGAAGGTTCCATCGTCGCCTATTCTGTTGGAAGCACGTTTGGCAAGACAGCTGTGGCTCGGAGTCAGAAACACAAGTTTGAGAGCTGCGAGTTGGCACTGCAGAGCATAGTGCTGAAGAAGTTCCGCATGGCGTTGGAACCAGGCTTCGCAAAGGAGTACTTGGCATTCTGTGGCTTGGGCATCGTGAAGCAGTACAAGATCGATCGCAAGAACTTGAAAGGCTTAATCATGGGAAAGTTTTCGGACCACCAACGAATGTGGAAGCATGCCGAACAGCGACTACACGGTGGGGTTGGGATGATTATTCTTTGTGAGAATCATGAGCTGAGCATTGCAGAGGTCTCTTGGTGTACTTGTGTGTGTGTGTTTTTCTTTCTGAATTTGTTGTGATGTGTTTTTTTTGTTTGCAGCAGGTGCCATGTTAGCTCTGAGGTACTGGAGTCACAACCCTTGTCAACCTCCCCAGCAGAGGACATTATTATTTGCACAGTGCCAGAAGGTGGCCCCCTCGGCACAGAGGACGATGAGTTCTCGAATGTGAAGTTCACCGTGGTGTCAGTGGCCACAGGCGAGCCTTGTGGAAAGACCGTCAATGTCGAATTCTTTTCGGATGGCAAGCTTGGAGCCCTTTCTGGTGGCTTGTTGCGCATGGAACAGGACGTTGCAGACGATCGAGGCCAAGCTGAAGGTGCTGGACTACTATGAGGGCTTGCTCAAAGAGAAGCGGAAGGCTGCACAAGTACTTTGTGCCCCAAAGCAAAGTGCTCGAACACGCGAGTCCAAAGCGTCACTCGCAGAACAAAGGAAGCAAGCGAAGGACGTGAAAGCTCGGAACCTGCAGCGACTCTGCGAGGAAAAATTCCCCCTGACGGTCAAGAAGTCCATGGTCTGCAGGTGGCTCAAAGCTTCCAAACGGGAGGCCTGGCGTGACTTGCCTTCGCTGCTCAGGAGCCGGATGTGTGCAACCACGAATGCCTGGCGTGTTCGTTTGGGCCTTCAAGCCAAGGGCCGCACCAAGGGTGGCGCCTACCCGTGCGACCTACAAAGGGAGCTGGATTGGCTCGTGTACGAGCACGCCAACGGACTTTCATCTGTATCAGCACGGCACGAGGTGGTGACAATCGAACACGTTGCGTTTTGACAAATTTCAGATGCCATGTTAGTGCAATTGATCATGTTCGGGAGTAATTGAACATTTTGTAACAACATGTGCCATGTTAATCTCCCAGCCAAGGTCGAGACGATGACCGGTTTGGTCAACGACTGGAATGCTGGTCTGGACGTGGCCACGCAGGCAGTGATGGATCACAACGAGGGCGTGTCCCAGCAAGTACACGCTGGAACGATGTCTGCGGAGCAGGCAACGAGGGATGCACAGGTTCCTTTTTGTTTTTCGCAACTGTATAGTATACTCAGTATACCGTCAAAAGGGCTGCCGTAAGTATGCTACTGTGATGCAATGTGTCCTGGAACGATTGCTCGAGAAGAGGCCCTCACCATGGTCCTACCGAAGCCTCGCCCTTTGAAGCCGCCGTCGAGACAATGGGCTTCCTGGTTCTTGCGGCAGTATGGGTGGTCGCTCCTGAGTCGCGGGAACGACACCCAGCTTTCTCTTCCATACTGCCACGAGGATATGAGGCGAGCTCGAGAAGCCTACCGTGCCTTGGTCGACGACAAGGGCGTGCATGGTGCGCTGGTGTTGAACTTCGACCAGCTTTGGAGAACTGCGTGGGGCTCGAACTCGAAACTTCTGTTCAAGACTGGCTGTCCGGGGGAGCCATCGCAGAAGTCGAAGGCTGGAGCACGGACATCGAAAAAAATCGATGCCGTGAAGCACCAGCGCCGAGGGATGACGGCAGTCACCACGTCGTGGAGCGATGGGACCGCCGGTCCCATCGCGTTCTGCGTCCCTGAAGGACGCATCTCGGCCGAGGAGATGGCGAAGTTCAACAAGGAGCACAGGGGGCGATCGTACGTGCTGTCGTCCGGCAGCAAAACTCACTTCCTCACCGCGGACACCCTCTTGATCCTCTACGAACAGCTCTTTTCCCCAGCCTTGGTGCTGCAGCGACAGAGGCACGTTTTTTTTGGGGGGGCACAACTGCCATGTTAGCATTACTGTCGGGTACAGGGGGCTGCAGCAACAGTAAGCATTTGGAATTGGCTGGCCTGATTTCGGAACTCGCTCAGGGTTTAGGGTTTCGGGTTTCGGGTTTAAAGTTTAGGGATACCTCCAATCTTTTCAAGGTGCACGTAGGCTTCATTGAAAGTATCTCAGTTTTAAGTAGAGTTATAAGCTCAGTTATAAGTAGTTACCACAGTAAGTCCCATGAACCTCCAAGTAGGGTGTTCTCCTCTCAGGCCTTTGAACTGGTTGGGCTGCAGTAGACCGTTCAAGTATGGTTTCAAATGCCACGTTAGCCTGTTCGCAGGCATGGCGTGGGCACAGAGGATGGCAAAGCCGCGTTCCTCTGCGATGCCTGGTCTGGTACTTTCGCAAACAGCAGGGGCGAGGACTTGCGAAGGCCTGGGCTCCCGTCATTTTTTTTAAATTTACAATACGGAAATTCTGTACTCCTCTAAGAAGCATGCTTTCGGAAGGACCACCTTCTACCAGGAGCACAACATCGTCCCCCCTCGTCTTCAACCTGGCGGCTGGAGTTCTCACGGACAGCCAGTTGATCAGATGCACGCGTCTTACCGGAAGAACATCCGGAGGCTAGACGTGTGTGCCATCGGCATGAACCCAGATCTCCGGTCCCGGCCCCGCATCTCGATGTGACAAAGACATACTGTACTTGTTTTCCGGTTTCGCTACACTACCAAATGATGCAATCTTGGAAGGCATGTGCCATGATAAACTATAGTCCCTTGGCAACCTCAGGATTTGAGGACTTGACTCTGAGGGCATCAGGGCAAGTTGCGCAGGACGCGCGCCCCATGATCGAGATCGCCAAAATCAGTCTCGAGGCATGGAAGCAACTTGATAGGGCGGTGTTCCAAGCTGCCTGGGTCATCTGTGGCTACACCACAGTGGAAGAGCTGTCGGTGTACGATGGTCAGCTTGCAGCTGTGGGCATGGATGCTGAGGTGGCACAGCAGACGCTGTCCGACTTGTTTTCAAAGTATGGCAAGCATTTCACACCGCAGCTCTGCACAGCAATGGAGTGGCAAGTGAAGGCAACCGTTGCGGATGGGGGGAAGGGGAAGGGGGGGGGGGGGGGGGGGGGGGGGGGCGTGAGGACTGTCGGGTTTGTTGTATTGTATGCCGTTTTACTTTTTGTAGTGCCATGTGCTATGTTGATGTGTTGTTAATACAAACAGGTCGGTGATGTTTGGACGCCACTACCCTACGAGTTTGCTGGCGCGGTGGTGAGGACAATGGTTTTGCATGTGCGCAAGCTGCAGGCCGCCAGGGAGGAGTGCCAGAACCTGAGGGAGCGTGACCCGGCCGAAGCCCTCGAGAAGACGGTGCAAGCAAAACGAGAAGTTGCAAAGCTCGAGGATGGAAAACGGTACATTGTGATGAATCGACGGACTGGCCAAATCGCCACGGTCGACTGGTTGACCAAGCATGTGAAGGTGTCCGAAGGCCGCCCTGAACCCAAAGATGCCAGGACCAAGATTTGGATCATGACCCTGGTGTTTCGTCTGCTTGCCGGGGAGCGCGTGTCGCTCGCCCTGTCGATGTCCAATGGCGAGCCTCCACTGCCTGTAAGATGCTGGCGCCTGGACGGGGTGGAACGAGACCAGCTGCCGGAGCTCGTGGGAGGTTACCAGCATGTGTTGGAGGAAGATGAGCCGTTTCAGCACGAGGATGGGCCCATGTAGTAAACAATGGTTTTACAATACTCGCAGTGCATACTGTACTACCCGTGTGACTGTTTGTCCCACGCAGTGCGCCAGTGATTTTCCAGGACGAAGACAGTGAAAGCAACCATGATGGGGCAGATGACGGGGAGCAAAGTTCGGACACGGAGGCGGGTTCCGAGCGAGGTCTGGAAGGCGGGCCGTTCTCTTGTTTTGTGCATCCTGGGTGCCATGTTAGCGAGTCAGGTCTCGAAAATGGGCTGTAACCGCATTTTTTTTAACCGGAGGTGCCGTGTTAGCAATCGTCAAATTGTCTTGTGTTGTTTTTCCGTTTTTTTTTTAACGTCGTGCGTGTTGCTTCTGCTGTAATGGTGAGGGTTCCAGCTGCCTTCTGCAGGCGTCGCCGAGGCGACGGAAGCAGCTCAGCGTCCTGACCAAGGGGCCCGCCATCGCAAGCGGGCTGCGGCAAGCAGTGAAGACGAGGACCCGGATGAGACGGACCAGGGCCGGGAGAACCCTGCAGCCTTCGAGGACATGATTGTTGCAGGTGGTGACCCCGTGGAATCGAACCGATCGCGGAACTGGGCGCCTCCGAGCTTCTTTGAGCGAGACGTCTACAAGGCGTTGTCGCAGGAGGGCCTGACGGTGCTCCCGCCGCAGCCTGGCTGCGGCCTGCGGTACCACAAGCAGAACAAGCAGTGGCACGCGATTTCAGCCTCGGGCACGCAGTTCTGCAAGACCTGGGGGCTCGAGAGATCAGAACGTTTTGCTCTACTTTCTGCTTTGGTGATGTTGTGGTCAGAGCGTGTGGAGCTTCATCCTGCTGACAAACATGCAGCCGAGCACTTGGTGGTCTTGAAAACCAAGCTCGAGGAGCTCGATTTCTAGGAGTGATGAACAACAAAAAGGCGCAACTCACGGCGACTGTTCTGGTTGTGCTGCAACATTTTTTTAGTTGGTAGGTGCCATGTTAGTGATGTGCATACATACTATATCTGTACATGTACACAAACATCAGCGCCTTTTCTGTACACACACACACAGAGACCTTTACATGTACGTGTACCTACATTGTAAGTGTGTAACGCGGGGGAATCAAACAGTGCCGTGCAGTTGGGCGTGTCACCGATCTGGGACAAACCAGCAGACCTGGGAATGAGGGCTTCTTTGCCAAAAAAAGAGTGGTACAGTACTGTAGGTGCTGTGCCACAGCAGTGATGGAAGCTGGGTCTGAGGGTGACGTGTGTGGCAAGTTGTGCTGCAGGTGCCATGTTAAAAGCGTTCTGGCACCTGTAAGTCAGCAAAAGGCCGGAGATTGTAAATATGATGCCTGCGGTGTCGAGCTCAGGGGGTTTTTAATCCACGAGCCTCAAGGGGACACGGTTTTCCCCCTCAGTGTACAGACCAAGCTCGGACACAGGCCTCTCAGTGGCTGCACACATCGCTGTAGTGCACAGTAGTGTCTCAACTGCTATGTTAGCGACATGATATGTGTTGGGCCGATGTGTGCGGACACGCACAGCCACAATGACATGTGTGCCATTTTAACCACCCTTAACATGGCACATACCAAATTCAGCCCGAGCAATGGTGTGGCTTTGCAACAACACGTTAACGTGGCACATACTGGATTTGTGCTCTGGCAACCAGGATTTCCCAGAGACCAACGCTCAATCGGAAAACAAGTCTGAGCAGTTATAAGGTGTCTCGGCTGCCATGTTGAGGCTTTTTGACTCCCTGGAGACATGATTTCCGGATTCGTGGAATGGATTGCACATGCTATGTTAGACTCAAACCATATGTGTTTTGATGCCCGGACTGCCATGTTAGTTGAACGCATTTCTGGATGCGCGTGCTATGTTTGTTTGTGTGAGAGTAGGGTTTAGGGTTTAGGGTTTAGGGTTTAGGGTTTAGGGTTTAGGGTTTAGGGTTTAGGGTTTAGGGTTTAGGGTTTAGGGTTTAGGGTTTAGGGTTTAGGGTGGGGCCTTTTCGTAAGGGCTCTGGTAGGAGGGGTTCCTTCTCAAGTGCTTCTGTAGAAGCATCCCTTTCGGGCACTCCTTCAGGGCCTGGCTTTGGTTTAGGGCTCCGCCTTCGCGTAGTCCCACGCTTGCGGATGCGAGGCCACTCAAGAGTTACATCTTCTCGTGGTAACCCTAAACCCTAAACCCTAAACCCTAAACCCTAAACCCACATGACCATGTTGGGGTCTTGCCACGCGTGCGCACCACGGTAGGCGAGCCATGGGTTGTATTTGGCTTCCCCGTGGTTGTGTTGCTTATTGGTTGGAGTTGCTGATCGGCACGTCTTGGGGATTAGGGTTTTTGGGTCTAGGGTTTTTGGGGCTTTGGGTGATGGGTTTTAGGGTTTAGGGTCTTCAATGAAGTTGTTGTGCATGCACCTGATACTATGGGACCAATGGGTGGGTCCTGATTCGCCTTTCGCCTTTCGGGTTTAGGGTTTAGGGTTGAGGGTTTAGGATTTAGGGGTTAGGGTGAGTTGAGATGCTGAACCCGGGAGTTAAGGGCGTTCAGGGTGCAGGCCTTAGGGTTGCGGGTGTCAGGGTTACATAAGGGTTTGGGGCGTAGGATTTAGGCCCTAAACCCTCAACCCCAAACCCGAAGCCCGAAACCTCAAACCCCAAAACCCTAAACCAAACCCTGAACTCCAAAAGCCTAAATCCTACACCCAAAACCTTACCAGGTACCTCAAACCCGACAGCCCTCAACCCTTAAAGCCGTACGCCAAACCCTAAACCCTAAACCTTACCAGGTACCTGAAACCCTGAACCCGAAACCTTAAACCCTGGACCCTAAACCCTAAACCCTAAACCCCCCCCCCCCCCCCCCCCAAAGGAACGAGGACCCGGCGCTTACTCTCCAGAACCTCGGCCTGGCGAAAAGAGCAGCATGTGGGGCTAGGGTTTAGGGTGTTTAGGGTTTAGGGCTTAGGGTAGGGTTTAGGGCTTAGGGTTTAGGGTTTAGGGTTTAGGGTGTAGGGGTTAGGGTTTAGGGTTTAGGGTTTAGGGTTTAGGGGTTTAGGGTTTAGGGTTTAGGGTTTAGGGTTTAGGGTTTAGGGTTTAGGGTTTAGGGTTTAGGGTTTAGGGTTTAGGGTTTAGGGTTTAGGGTTTAGGGGCTAGGGGTTAGGGTTTAGGGTTTAGGGTTTAGGGTTTGACTTTAGGGCTTAGGGCTTAGGGCTTAGGGCTTAGGGCTTGGGGCTTAGGGCTTAGGGCTTAGGGTTTAGGGCTTAGGGTTCAGGGTTTAGGGTGCAAACATTTCAGCCTTAAAACAAAGCCTTTCAGAACGGCCTAAGCCCCACGTACACCCTAGCCCCCATATACCCTAAACCCGGAATTCCTCAAACCACCCCAAGCCTCATAAGTCTCCTAAGCCCGAAATCCTACATCCCATGTAAACCCTACACCCCACATACCCTTATACCCTTCATGCCCGAAATACACCTAAACCCTAAACCCTAAACCCTGACTCCTATAAACCTTAAACCTAAACCCTAAACCCTAAACCCTGACTCCTATAAACCCTAAACCCTGACTCCTATAAATCTTTAACCCTATGTAAACCCTGAACTCTAAGACAAGCCCCATACACCCATAAACAGAAGCCTTAAACCAGACCCCAAGCCCTAAACCCTACGTAAAGCTTGCATAAACCCTCAAGCCTATAAGGTTTAGGGTTTAGGGTTTGGGATTTAGGGTTTAGGGTTTAGGGTTTAGGGTTTAGGGTTAGGGTTGAGGGTTGAGGGTTGAGGGTTGAGGGTTGAGGGTTGAGGGTTGAGGGTTGAGGGTTGAGGGTTGAGGGTTGAAGGTTGAGGGTTGAGGGTTGAGGGTTGAGGGTTGAGGGTTGAGGGTTGAGGGTTGAGGGTTGAGGGTTGAGGGTTGAGGGTTTAGGGTTTAGGGTTTAGGGGCTAGGGGTTAGGGTTTAGGGTTTAGGGTTTAGGGTTTAGGGTTCAAAATAGCCCCCAAAACCGATACAGACCCGAAGCCCTGAAGGGCCTCAAGTTCCTTGACTCGGGCATCCATCTGCCTGCCAACCCGGCTCGCAGGTTCAGGATTTCATAGGGTTTGCGGTTTGGGGTTTAGGGTTCAGGAGTCAGGGTTTAGGGTTTAGGGTTTAGGGTTTAGGGATTAGGGTGAGGGTTTAGGGTTGAGGGTTACGAGTTGAAGGTTGAGGGTTGACAATTTGGGGTTGAAGGCCTAAAGCCCTGAGGGTTTAGGGGTTAGGGCCGCCATCCGCCCTCAAACCGCAATCCTAAAGCCAGAACCATAAACCCGAAACCTTACACCCCAAGCCCTAAAACCTGTAAACTTGAAACCCTGAATCTGGCGCAACAAAGAACTAAGAGTTTAGGCGCTAGTGTGTTTGGGGGTTTGGGAGTTGGCTCGGGGTTGATGGGGGCTTGGGGTTTTGAGTTTAGGACTGAGGGCTTAGGGCTTAGGGCTTAGGGCTTAGGGTTTAGGGTTTAGGGTTTAGGGTTTAGGGTTTAGGGTTTAGGGTTTAGGGTTTAGGGTTTAGGGTTTAGGGCTTGGGGTCCAGGCTTAGGGTTGAATTCGGGTTGACGGGCTGAAGGGCCAAGATTGGGGAAGGTGCCTATTGTTGGAAGACCTGGCGCAAAGACTCCTGACAGTTTGCTGATCACATCCGGCTTTCGTTTACGGTCTCGGGCTTAGGGTTGCATGGCGCAGTTGTTTCTGTTCACGGCTCAGGGTTTGAAGGGTTTAGGCTTCAGGGCCCTAAACCCTAAACCCTAAACCCTAAACCTTAAACCCTAAACCCTGAACCCTAAACCCTAAACCCTAAACACACCCTTCTTCCCCAGAATCCGAAGCCAAGAACTCACTTTGACCTATGCTGGGTCTTGCACGCCCTGGGCCTTGTTTGGGCAACCTCGGTGGCGAACTTCCCGCGCGTTGTCTCCAACTCCTGCTCAACTTGTGGGGGTTTGATTCTGAAGGGTACTATAACCCCTATTAAGGACTGCTTAGTTGTCGAGTAACCTGGGGGAACTAAAGGTTAACCTTTAGGATTACAAGGGGATTATATGACCCCAACAAGGTTAAAGGTTACATACTCTACTACTAGGACTGTAAGCACAAGGGGGAAGCATCCCAATTTATCAGCCCTGACTAAACACTAAAGTTCTCGGTCAACCCGACAAGCTTTTTCTCCCCCACCCGCTCTGACTGACAAACAAGCTGGAAAACGGACGAGCCTGACAGTGTCTGCGCCGCACTGCATGACTTCGAGTCTTTGGCATTCAGGACTCCCAGCGCTACCAACTGAAAACCCTAAACCCTTAACAAGCCCTGTGCCCTTCTTCAGTTGCATCGCCTCTGTGTGGCTGGGGTGTTTAGGGTGTAGGGCTCAGGGTTTAGTCCTAAATCTTTCTTTAGAGGTACAAGGCCCTAGAACAAGAACCCTACACCCTGAACACTAAGACCCTGAAAAGACCCTAAAGCAGCCTCAAACCGGAAACACATGAACATCCCCTCCGTAAACCCTAAACCCTTTTTGTGTCTAGGTTACTCTTGCGTCTAGAAAACCTTGAGCCTCCAACCCTCAACCTTCAGCCCTTTCGCCTGCTTGGTTTTCTCCAGGTCCGTCTTTGCCTCGTGGGCCTCGGACGGGTCGATTCGGAAGGCCCTCAACCCCAAGCATCAGGGTTTAAGGGGGTTTAGGGGTTAGGGTTTAAGGTTTAGGGTTTAGGGTTTAGGGTTCAGGGTTTAGGGTTTTACGGGTGTGTCGGAGCTTTTCGACTGTGGGGTTTAGGGTTTAGGGTTCGGGTTTAAGGTTTGAGGTTTGAGGTTTGAGGTTTGAGGTTTGAGATTTGAGGTTTAGGGTTTAGGGTTTAGGGTTTAGGGTTTAGGGTTTAGGGTTTAGGGTTTAGGGTTTAGGGTTTAGGGTTTAGGGTTTAGGGTTTAGGGTTTTGCAGCTCAATGATTAGCCCGGTGGCTCCAGCGGCAACACCAAACCCAGCAGCAAGGCCGAGGCAGAAAAGACAGAGACCGGCCACCAAGCGATGGATGAGGGAAGGCCCTAAACCCTAAACCCCAAACCCTTCGCCCTAAACCCTAAACCCTAAACCCCAAACCCCAAACCCCAAACCCTAAACCCTAGCAGCCACCCGCACCTCGTTTTGGAGCTTGCGCATTTCCGCCTCGGCGCTGAGCGCCTGCGCGAGGGGCCCAATGATTCCGGGGTTTAGGGTTTAGGGTTCAGGGTTCAGGGTTTAGGGTCTAGGGTCTAGGGTCTAGGGTCTAGGGTTTAGGGTTTAGGGTTTAGGGTTTAGGGTTGAGGGTTTACGGTTTAGGAGTTTGGGGCTTAGGAGATCCTAAAACCTAAATCCTAAACCCTCGGTTTAGGGTTTGACCCCTAAAGCCCTAAACCTAAAATCTTTAGGGCTCCAGGGTTTATAGGGCTTTAGAAGCTTAGATCTAGGCGCTGTCAATGCCGTGACTGCGCCTGGTGAGCTGCACGCACGGACGCAGACAGGAGATGCAAATCTTATCTTGTCAATATGGCATGAAACCTCTGAGGGCATCCATGAGCATAGCTCCTGCACTGCCCATGGTGACCATATTTCGCCTGTCTACGTTCCGGTTCTTCCTCATGAAGATCACGCCATGTTGATTGGGGAGCAGCTCGGGTAAAAGCTGGATTGGGGAAAAGGTGTGGCTCTGAACAGACTTTCGGGGTTTAATCCGAAGCCCGAAACAAGGCTCAAGGGCTTCTGCCGAGTTCGAGAAAGGGGCCGCTTGGTAAGGTTTACTGGCTAAGGGCCTCCTTACATGGCTTGTAATCATGGTATGAAGTACACGAGCTTATTGCGAATATCCCCACAGGGACACCCCACATATACACTCATCAAAACAAATGAGGAATATTCCCTCACCAATACATAGTACTACCCTGAACCGTAAACCCTAAACCCTGGAACCCTAGCCCCCGCACCCGTCTTGGTACCCTAATCCCCCTAAACCCTAAACCCGCCTAATCCCAAAACCCTAAAGCCTAAACCCCCCTACCTCTATAGGACTACACGGCCTCAAGTCGGGGGACAAATCAAAAACGGCGCAGGCAGTCACATGGGCCGGATGAGGGTTTGGGTTTTGGGCTTAGGGCTCAGGATTTGCGGCTTAGGGTGCTTAATTTGGGTTGTGGGCTTTAGAGTTCAGGTTAAGGGTTGACAACACCAAAACCCCAACCGACCCTAAATCCGCAGACGCTGCCCGCCTCTTTGAGGAAGCCTTTCAGGTTGTCCTCTGCTCGCTACGGCCAGCAACAAAAGGAATCTTTTGAAGTTCAAGCATGTGGGGTGCATGGTTTAGGCTCTACTGGGGCAGGTTTGGGGGCTCTAGAAGAACAAAACTGCTTATGGCTTTATCACGGTTGTGTAGGGGAAAAAAAGGGTAGACAAAGCTGACAAATTATGTTCAAACCTACCCCTGTCTAGGGTGATAGGGTTTAGGGCTTAGGGTGTGGGGTGTGGGGTTTGGGCTTTAGGGTTTTTAGGGCTCGTTTATCTACAAATAAATCTGTCTCTTGCCGCCCTCAACTTAAGCCAGCGTCCGAGATCCCAAAGACCTGAAGCCCCTGAACCCCGAAGCATGAGCAGACCTAGTGGACACTTGCAGCACCGTTGTAAAAAAAAAAAAAAAAAAAAAAAAAAAAAAAACACCTTGAAGCCCGGAACGCACAACCCCAGCAGCTAAACTCCGGTTTAGGGTTTAGAGTTTTAGGGTTTGGGGCTGAAGCTTTAGATTTAAAATTTTAGGTTTAGGGTGATTCCCCCTCAACTCCAAAAACCAAAACACCCTGACCCCTCCCCTCCACCCAACCATAAAACCCCAAACGCCTGAACCCTAGACTCCCAAACCGGCACCCCAAACCCTAAACCCCAACCTCCGAAACCCAAACCTCCAAAACCCTAAAGCCCCCAAACCCTTAAACCCTGAACCTCCACACCTAAACCCTAAACCCTAAACCCTAAACCCTAAACCCGAAACCCGAAACCCGAAACCCTCCTCCAGATCGGACATGGGTTTCTCCAGGGCCCGTTGGCAACCGACCTAGTGGCTTGGGGGTTTAGGGTTTAGGGTTTAGGGTTTAGGGTTTAGGGTTTAGGGGTTTAGGGGTTTAGGGTTTTAGGGGTTTAGGGTTTAGGGTTTAAGGTTTAGGGTTGAGGGTTTAGGGTTTAGGGGTTTAGGGGTTTAGGGTTTAGGGTTTAGGCTTTAGGCTTTAGGCTTTAGGCTTTAGGCTTTAGGCTTTAGGCTTTAGGCTTTAGGCTTTAGGCTTTAGGCTTTAGGCTTCAGGGGTTTAGGCTTTAGGGGTTTAGGGCTTTAGGGTTTAGGGTTTAAGGTTTAGGGGTTAGTACGGCCATGGAACGGCCACAGTGTAGGTTTAGGGTGTAGGGTTTGTAGGCTTTGAGGGTTTGAGGGTTTGAGAGTTTCAGGGTTTTAGGGTTTTAGGGTTTAGGGTTCGGGTTTTAGGTCTTTAGGGTTTTAGGGTTTTCGGGTGTTAGGGCTTTAGGGTTGTAGGGTTTTGGGGCTTTTAGGGCTTTCGGGTTGTAGGGTTTTCGGGTTCTAGGGTTTGGGGTGTTAGGGTTTAGGGCTTTGGGATTTAGGATCGCGCTTTCGCTCGTTCGGTTAAGGCGCAGCTTCAGCAGGAGCGTCAGAAGGAGGACTCCTGAAGAAGGAGAACTCCTGAGAGAAGCTCGGAGCAAAGCGAGTCTTTAGCAAAAGGGCTGAACCCTAAACAACAAGCCCTAACCGAAACCCCAGAACCCAAAACACCTCAAAGCCGTAAAGCCGCTGCACCCCCAAGCCCTAAAGCCCTGAAGCCCTAAAGCCCTAAACCCCTAAACAGCAAAACTCTCTGTCACGGTCCTAAACCAGCCGAAGCTCCGAACCCCCTGAGGAGCCAAAAAGCCTTTAAACCCCTCAAAAGCCCTCGAGCTCCTGAAGCCCTACACCTCTGCCAAGTCAAGCCCCAAGCCCTGAGCCCTAAGCCCTAAACCCTAGACCCTAACCCTAAACCCGAAACCCTAAACCCTAACTAAACCTCGAATGAAAAACCCTAAACCCTAAACCCTGACCCTAAACCCTAAACCCCAAACCCTAAACCCTAAACCCTAAACCCTAAACCCTTCTGGGACTCTGGCCTCCACCCCAGAGCCTCTCTTCATCTCCTCTGAGGGTTTAGGGTTTAGGGTTTAGGGTTTAGGGTTTAGGGTTTAGGGTTTAGGGTTTAGGGTTTAGGGTTTAGGGTTTAGGGTTTGGGGTTTGGGGTTTAGGGTTTAGGGTTTAGGGTTTAGGGTTTAGGGCTTGGGGTTTAGGGTTTACGGTTTACGGTTTAGGGTTTAGGGTTTAGGGTTTAGGGCTTGGGGTTTAGGGATTAGGGCTGGGTTCAGAATGGTTTCGTAAGCGGTTTTCAAGGTCCTTAGAAGGGCTGCATCAGGGCTTAATATGATTTCAGACCCCACCCTAAACCCTAAACCTTAAACCCTAAACCCGAAAGCTGTGGAATGCTTTGAGGCTGCGGCGGGGTTGGGGGAACATACCCCCAAGACCCCTTGATTTTGAGAATGCACATCAACTCAGCACTCAGCATCAGGAGTCCTGGTCTCCTTTGAGGTGTATTCCCTGAGAAAGGCATATGAAGGCTCCCTGGAAACTCTGATGTCGTGGTAGGACCCTTGGACCCTAAACCCGAAATTCAAACCCCTCTACCCCTAAACCCCTAAACCTCTAAAACCCTAAAACCCTAAACCCCTAAACCCCTAAACCCCTAAACCCCTAAACCCCCAAACCCTCAACCCCTGAATCCTCAGCCCTTGACCCCAAACTCGTCGCCGTAAACGCCAACCGTAGGCTTCACTGCCCGCCAGCCTATACCCAAAACCTCAACGTCATCAGGTGCTGAACCTTATGCCTTCCTCAAGCCTGTCGCCAAAAATCTTGGTGTAGGGGTTAGGCTAGAGGGTTTGGAGTTTGAGGTTTAAGGTCTAATTAGTGGTGCACTTCTACTGTTAAAGGTGAAAACGGGGACTGAACACGCAACTTGAGGCGCTGGGCAAGTGACTCTTATCCGTGCTGAGCACCCCACCCCCCGCCAAACCTTGCCCGGATCCTTGAGCCCTTAACGCCAAACCCGAAACCCAAAACCACAAGCCCTGGCGCCAAACCCCCAAAACCCCAAAACCCCAACACCCCCAAACCCCCAAAACCCAACCCCGAAAATCCCAAAACACCAAACCCCCCCAATCAAACCCCTCCCAAGAAGCCAGGGAAGGGGCCTAACCCTAAACCCTATGAGCCATAAACCCTGAACCCCAAACCCTATGTTAAGCCCTAAACCCTATTTAAACCCCAAAACCTAAACCCCAAACCCTAAACGCTGAGCCCCTAAACCCAAAACCCTAAACTCTAAATCCCAAGAAGCCCGAAAAACAGAGCCCTAAACCCTAGCCCTAAACCCTAAACCCTAAACCCCAAACCCTAAACCCTAAACCCCAAAGGGGGCCTGCAGCACGTGGTCGAACCTGGGCTCGATGCCCGCGAGAAACCGCTCCGTGGCTTCCTCTTTGTACAGGGTTTGGGGTTTAGGGTTTAGGGTTTAGGGTTTAGGGTTTAGGGTTTAGGGTTTAGGGTTTAGGGTTTAGGGTTTAGGGTTTAGGGTTTAGGGTTTAGGGTTTAGGGTTTAGGGTTTAGGGTTTAGGGTTTAGGGTTTAGGGTTTAGGGTTTAGGGTTTAGGGTTTAGGGTTTAGGGTTTAGGGTTTAGGGTTTAGCTGGGATGCGGCTGTTGGGGCTTAGCTGTTGGTTTTGGGGCTTCGGGTTTAGGGTTTAGAGTTTTTTTTTCAGGGTGTTGGCGCTGTTTGGTTGAGGTCCGAGACCTACGAAAATTGGGGTTTAGATTTAGGGTTTAGGGTTCGGGGCCCGGGGCCCCTAAACCCAACAGCCTCAAACTTCATGGTTCCCAACACGTCTCCCTCCACCCCCAATGTTGGCATCGGGTCCTCTGCCGCGCCACCTGCAGTGTAGTGTGTCTGGCTTCAAGCGAGTTTTTAGGGTTTAGGGTTGAGGGTTTAGAGTTAGGATTTCGGGTTTTGGGGCTTGCATGAGCAGGGCTTATAGTAGCTTTGTTAAGCTCCTTGGCAGCAGCCCAGAAATCGAAACTTCTAAGCCCTAAACCCCACATACTCCCCCTAAACCCTGAAACCCACTAAATCCTTGATTTCCCTAAACCCTACAAGTAGATGCTTTAAAAAAACTTACGCCCCGAATCTGAACCCTATGCAGTCGCGTGAGCGCCGCTGTGAGAGCTGGGTGAGAGCAACTTTTTCGTTTAGGGTTGAGGGTTTAACGGCTTTGGGGTTTTGGGGCTTAGGCGGGTTTAAGCATATGGGCCCCCACGATTAGAGGACCCCCTGTGTGAAACCTCGAAAAGCTTCCTGTTTCTCCTCCATCTCCCGCAGCGACAGTTCGGGCCACATCTCGCAAGGCTTGCGTCTTGCCAGAATGTACCCACAAAAACCCTGAGACCCTAAAACCCTAGAAGCTCTAAAACCCTAAAACTCTACAACCCAAAAACGCTAAAACCCGAAAACCTCAAACCCTAAAACCCTAAAAATCTAAAAATCTAAACCCCATCCTTACACCCAAAACCCTAAAACCCCAAAACCCTAAACCCTAGCCCTAAAGAAGAAATACCCTACAACCCTTAAGACCTACCGAAACCCCAAACCCCAAACCCCTAAACCGAGTCGCCCAGACCCTACACTTTGGGGTGCACTCCCCTCACCGCCCTAAACCCTAAACCCTAAACCCTAAACCCCAAACCCTAAACCCTGGAGATTTCCAAGTAGGGAGTTACCAGGTGGGCAACCTTACCATACGCATTTCAGGCCAGTATATATATATATATATCACGTGAGAACAGACCATCTGCGGGATCAAGGGCGGCCACACGTAACCCTAAACCCTAAACCCTAAAAACCCTTTAAAAAAAAAAACCGAAAAACCCTGAAGCCCTAAAAACCCTAGAAACCCTAGAAGCCCTAAAAACCCTAAAAAGCCCTAAAAGCCCCCAAAAAACCCTAAAAACCCTAAAAACACTAAACACCCTAAAAGCCCCAAAAAACCCTTAAAACCCCTAAGAGCCCTAAGAACCCTAAAAACCCTAAAAGCCCCAAAAGCCCCAAAAGCCCCAAAAGCCCTAAAAACCCTAAAAAACCCGAAAAGCCCAAAAAGCCCTAAAGCCCCTAAACGTAGTGTTTCGGGCTGCATGGCTCCAGGGCTCGCAGATCAGGGTTCTGGGGATGATCGAAACGCCGAAGTAGCCGAAGTAGCCGAAAGGGTTTAGGGTTTAGGGTTTAGGGTTTAGGGTTTAGGGTTTAGGGTTTAGGGTTTAGGGTTTAGGGTTTAGGGTTTAGGGTTTAGGGTTTAGGGTTTAGGGTTTAGGGTTTAGGGTTTAGGGTCTTTGCTTAACATTAAGCCCCTCAACAACACAAACAACCTGGCTTCGGCTAAGCCCTGCAAGCCCTCAACCCTAAACCCTAAACCCTAAACCCAAAACCCAAAACCCAAAACCCTAAACCCTAAACCCTAAACCCTAAACCCTAAGCCCTTGCCCGAAAACCTTGGAAGCAGTGGCTGGGCGAGCGCACGCGCCGCGGCTTTGGACGTGGCGCGCGCCTGGGCGCCCTGCGGAACTGCAGAATCGCTCGGAGTGCACATTTCAGGCCATTTAGGGTTTAGGCTTTAGGGTTTAGGGGTTTAGGGATGGCTATACAGGATGCCCGCAGGATGGATGAACCTTGGACGTACCAAATGTTACCCTCACTTTCTCTTTGGTATTACCAACGTGTATGAAAACATTATACACATCTGTTCGGTTGCACATGTCATTTTGGGATGTTCCCCCCTGATGCTAGCAGTCCTTACAAGGGATTATAGTACCCCCGATTATATTCCCTACTCAGGACTGCGAGTATATGGGGGGAACACCCCACATGTTATTGTACAGTTTGCTGCGAACTGCCATCATCACATTTTACATCATCTCCAATGTCTAGTTGTTCATCATCTTTAACATCATCACCGCCACCTTGTCACTAGTGCCTTCTCTCTATATAGACTGATCTTCGTAGCACAAGTGATTGAAAATCCACACGTTTGTGATAGCCCAAACAAGTTGTTGATGCCGTGGAGTTCTTCGTGCAGGCGACAACATTGGAAACGAGGTGTTTTTCGAACGCATGGCTCATTATCGAGAAACAATGAAGAAGATTTGCTGGAGTTATAGGGTTCTTAAGGGAGGGGGGTTCAAGGCTCTCTTAAGTACCCTATAACACTATCGAGAAGCAATGAAGACGACTTGCCGGAGGGCCAATCGGCTTACCCTTCCTGAAAGGCCAATTAGGGTTTTGGGTTTAGGGTTTGGGGTTTAGGGTTTCGGGGCTAGGGTTTAGGGTTTTCGGCAAAAAAAGAATAAAACCGTTGGAACCCGAAACCCTAAACCCTAAACTTGAAGCCCAGGAAGTGGGGGGGAAAGAAAAAAGAAGCAGCAATCAAAAAACAGCCGGTCCGCAGCAGCGGAACCACCATGAACCACAGGAGAAGAAGAGCCGGGTTTCGGGTTGAGGCTCTACCAAGCAAAGCCTTTAGCTTCAGGACTAACCCTAAACCCTAAACCCTATACCCTAAACCCGAACCCTACACCCTACACCCTACACCCTAAACCCGAAGCCCTAAACCCTAAACCCCAAACCTTAAACCCTAAACCTTAGTCCCTTCACTTGTCCCAGGATATGAGACAGGGGGTCTGCCCTAAACCCTGGACCCGAAAGCCCGAATCGACCCCCAGCCTCGCCACCCAAGGTCTTGTTGGACTTCATCAGCTTGTCCTCACATCCCGGACTTCAGGGCTTGAGGGTTTAGGGTTTAGGGTTTAGGGTTTAGGATTTAGGGTTTAGGGTTTAGGGTTTAGGGTTTAGGGTGCTTGTCCTCACATCTGGGACTTCAGGGCTTGAGGGTTCTAGGGGCTTGGTAAAGCTTGTGGGGTGCTAGGGTTTAGGGCTCAGGGTTGAGGGCGATGGTTGCTTTTACTTGCTAGGCCCAGGGTTTACGGTTCAGGGTTTAGGAAAGTTTAGGAAAGCTTAGGAAAGCTTAGGAAAGAAAGCTTAGGAAAGTTTTGGAAAGCTTAGGAAAGTTTAGGAAAGCTTAGGAAAGCTTAGGAAAGCTTGGGAAAGCTTGGGAAAGCTTAGGGCTTAGGGCTTAGGGCTTAGGGCATAGGGCTTAGGGCATAGGGCTTAGGGCTTCCGGCTTGGGTTGGGGCTTGGTAAACCCTCAATCCCGGAAACCTAAACTTCACGGTTCCTGTCTGTGTACATACATACAACTCCATACTAATATTCATATAAATATTAATGTGCGCACACACATTTGTGTGTGTACGATAGCTTTCAAAGAATACAAAAGGGTATGTGAAACAGGGTTTGTAGTACTAGAATCCCCAGAAGGATACCAACGATTGTAAGGAACCTAAGGTACACGCACCAAGAACAGTGATCAAAACCCGAAACCCGAAACCCTAAACCGTAAATCCGAAACCCTAGTCCCTAAATCCTAAACCTTGGGATGTTCCGCTTAGAGTACCCCCTCTTATAATCCCTATTCGGAACTGTTAGTATAAGGGGGGGGAACATCCCAACCTAAACCCGAAAACGCCGCTGCTCATGTGTCCCTAAACCCTAAACCCTAAACCCTGAACCCTAAACCTTAAACCCTAAACCCTAAACCCCCCCCCCCCCCAAAAAAAAAAAAAAAAAACAAAAAAACGGCCTCCATGAGCACCCCGAGGCGCTGCGCCAACCTCTCTGCGAGGCGCTCGGGCGAGTCCTCCGGTGTGTGGTTGGGGTTTAGGGTTTAGGGTTTAGGGTTTAGGGTTTAGGGTTTAGGGTTTAGGGTTTAGGGTTTAGGGTTTAGGGTTTAGGGTTTAGGGTTTAGGGTTTAGGGTTTAGGGTTTAGGGTTTAGGGTTTAGGGTTTAGGGTTAGGTTTAGGGTTTAGGGTTTAGGGTTTAGGGTTTAGGGTTTAGGGTTTAGGGTTTAGGGTTTAGGGTTTAGGGTTTAGGGTTTAGGGTTTAGGGTTTAGGGTTTAGGGTTTAAAGGTTAGGGTTTAGGGTTTAGGGTTTAGGGCTTAGGGTTTAGGATTTAGGGCTTAGGGTTCAGGGTTCAGGGTTCAGGGTTCATGGTCTAGGGGCTAGAGTTTAGGGCTTAGGTTTAGGGTTTAAGGCTCTTTGGCGAATTTCAGGTTTAGGGTTTACAGGGTTCATAGGATTTACAGGGGTTTCTAGAGCTCATAGGACGTTACGGGGTTGAAAGGATGTATGAAACCCTAAACCTGGAACCAGTATCACATTGACCCAACTTCCGAAAGCTACAACAGACCCTGCCCGCTACACCCACAAAAACCTACACCCTAAACCCTAAAAACGTTGAACCTTAAAGACTTGCTCCGGAGTTTTTTTCATGTAAAGGGGCTGGGCTCCGCGAAGAAACTATTGATGTAGTGGCCCTTGATGACAGACCACGGGAAAGGTTCCCAGAACTTCCAAAAACGCCTCGAGAAGGTCGTACTGCTTGAGCTCGACTAAGGATCGTAATCTGGGGGTGTACGATACTAGGTACCTTATTGGGGTTCTTGTTGCGTGGGGATCCTCGTATTCGAAGGTCTATGTTGTCCCTTATCATCGTAAACCCCATCTGACGCACTTAGGAGAAGTTGTTTCACTATGAAGCGCTTTGGAAGTTGTGCTTTCAGTCAGCTTAGCCTTCGGCGGATACTTGGGGCTTCTTGAATGTGAGAATGCGAGCTCAAGAAGAATAAGCACACTCTCTTTTATTTTTGTATTTCTGTTGTTTTTTTTTTTGTGGGCGGGGGGGGGGGGGGGGTGGTTCCGACATTAATCGATTCTGCTATAAGACTATCTCGGGGGGGATGTTGAAATTTCCCGAGGCAGGGGGGCCCAAGCGATCAAGGTTTCCCTGAAACCCTCAAGACCCTCTACGAGTAGTTTCATGGTACCTTCATATGGGCCCTTAACTAACCAGGGACCGCTTATATACCCCTGAGATACCCTGTAAAACCCAAGGGCCTTTGCTTCAGAACCCTTTTTAAGAGGGTAAAGCCCATATTAAGGGACCATGAGACCTAATGCCCGAAGGGCTCAGCAACAAAGTAGGAGATTCAAGAATTCGGGAATTCGGGTGCCGAGGATTGAGAGCTTGGGGTGATAGGATGTAGGGTTGGCCGTGTCACCTAAACCCACAACCCTAAACTCTAAACCCTAAATCCTACTTCCTATGCCCTAAACCCTCAACCCTAAACCCTAGCTTAGGGTTTAAGGTCTAGTGCTGAGTAGAGGTTTAGAAGTTGAGGTTCTAAGCCGCCTGGGATGTGGGGGGGGTTGAGTTTTGGGAAAGGCTCCAAGATAAGGCTCGCCAAGATATTCCGGGGGGTCAGCAGAGGCTCTCTAAATCCTAAACCCTGAACCTTAAGCCCTAAACCCTAAACCCGAAACCCTAACCATAGCCCTAAGCCCCAGGCCCTAAACCCTAACCCCAACAACCCTCCCCAGCTCCTCCAAACGCTGGGTGACATTGGCCTCCGCAGGGTCAAGGTCAAATGAAAAGTCGCACTTGGGTTCAGGGTTTGGGGTTCAGGGCTTCGGGTTTCGGGTTTAGGGTTTTGGGTTTAGCGATAGGGTTTGGGGTTCCCAAACTGAGAGGTCTTACAACTGCACATGCAACCCTGCAAGCCCTGAACCCTGAACCCTGAACCTTGTACCGGAGCCCAAATCCTGCCGACTACGTCTGAGGCCAAAAGGAACACTAGCGATCCAGAAACCTAAACCAAAAGGGGTTTAGGGTTTAGGGCCTAGGGTTCAGGGTTCAGGGTTTAGGGTTTTCTCTACACCCCGAGAGCGCTGAAGCGTCTTGCGCGGGGTCATGAGGGGCTGTTGGGCTTTGGGCTGTCTTCTTGATGGCGCGGAGTTTCTGCTGATCTGAAATCAGCTCCAGCAGCTCCGCCTGTGGGCAACCTTTCGCGCACGATCAAGACGGCGCTTCGACACAGAAGCCAGATGGCAGGATGTAGTTCTGTGGGGGGTTGTCAGCACCAAGCCCCCGAGTCTGATGGAAATGCACTTGATGTCACTCTGCGACTGTGCTCTGGCTCTGGGCCCGCGCAGGCGCTCCTGCAAGGCAAGCAAACTCCTAAACGCAACCTCGAACCCAAAAACCGTACATGCCAAACCGTGAACCCTACACCCTGAAAACCCTGAACCCTTCAAGCCCTGCCGCAAACCCTACACTCTAACCTTATAACTGAAACCCTAAACCCTAAACCTTGACCCCTAAACTCTCCCTGAACGATGCCACGGAATTGTTGCCGGACGTTGAATCATGTCGATGGCGGGTTGCAAGCGACAAGCTCTACGTCAGCAAGAGCAGCCAGCCAACGCCCAAAGAATTTAGGGTTACGGTACCGAGTTTAGGGTTTAGCTACAAGGGGTCTAAACAGGAAAAACCAAGCTCCTCGATCATTGCACCCTATGCCCGCAAACCCCTCTACATTAGAACCCCAACCCCTAAACCCTTCAACCCCGCTCAAACCCTTCAACCCTACCTAATCCTCAAATCATAAATCGTCAAACCCTCAACCCTATACTTGGAGGTTCAATGGTAATTACAACCCAGTTATAACTGGGTTCTTAAGTACCATGAACCTCCGAGTACCCCTAGGCCCTAAGCCCTAAACCCTAAACCCTATACCTCTAAACCCTAAACCCTAAACCCTAAACCCTAAACCCTAAACCCTAAACCCTAAACCCTAAACCCTAACCCTAAACCTTAAATACCCCTAAACCCTAAATACCCTTAAGCCCTTCAACTCAAAACAGCGGCCTCGATCTGCTTGGTCTGCTCGCGGAGCTCGGAGACCTGGCTTGGGTTTGGGGTTTTGGGGTTTTGGGTTTTGGGTTTGGGGTTTAGGGTTTAGGGTTTAGGGTTTAGGGTTTAGGGTTTAGGGTTTCGGGTTTAGGGTTTAGGGTATAGGCTGTAGGGTTTAGGGAGGTGTTAGGGTTGAGGGCTTGGGATTCAGGGCGTCTCACCGCGCAGCACCCTAAACCCTAAACCCCGAAAGCCGAAACCCTAAACCCTACTCCGGGTTTGCAGGACCGGGGCACGTGGGGCTTTGGGTTTGGAGGGTTTAGGGTCCAGGTTTTGGGGTTTGAGGGTTTAGGGTTTTAAGGTGGGGTGTTAGGGTTGTTATACGTGGGTTTCTGCGGCTTCCCGTGTGACTATGCTAAGCCTACGGTGTAGCCGTGACGACTCTAGGGTCTCAAACTTTGCTCTAGACCCTAAACCCTGAAAAACCCTAAGGCCCGTACCCTAAGTACCCCAAGTACCCCAAGTACCCCAAGTACCCTAAGTACCCTAAGTACCCTAAGTGCCCTAAGTACCCTAAGTGCCCTAAGTGCCCTAAGTACCCTAAGTACCCTAAGTACCCTAAGTACCCTAAGTACCCTAAGTACCCTAAACCCCAAACCCTAAGTGCGGATCCTCAAGCAGCAATCCCTCATGCGCTTCCTTGCCTGCTTATCCATCTCCTGCCATCGCTCGTCCTGCGGACCCAAGTGCTCTCAGAGGTTAGTTTAGGGTTTAGGGTTTAGGGCCTCGGGGGGGGGGGGGGGGGGGGTGTGTGTAGGGTTTAGGGTTCAGGGCTTAGGGTTGTATAGGGTTAGGGCTTAAGCCCCTCAGCCCTAAGCCCTAAACCCTAAACACTTCAGGTTTCAAGTCAACTATCTCTGAAGGCCTCTCCGCACAGCCGCGCGCAGAGTCTAGTCAAGAGCAGACCCGATAAGCCCTACATAGTCAAGAGCAGACCCGATAAGATCGGTACAAAGGTTTAGGCTTTAGGATTTTGTTCAGGGTCCTAAACCCTAAACCCTAAACCCTAAACCCTAAACCCTAAACCCTAAACCCTAAACCTTAAACCCTAAACCCTATAAACCCTAAACCCTAAACCCTAAACCCCAATCCCTAAAGCCTTAACCCCGCACCCCTACACCCCAAACAGGCCGTCTCCTCATTCTTCCAACGCTGCTCCGCGACCTTCTGCTGCGCCTCCCGAGCTGGCGCAGGTCTTCTGTAGCCCTAAACCCTAAACCCTAAACCCTAAACCCTAAACCCCTAAGCCCACAAAGGGTTTAGGGGTTTCGGGTTTAGGGTTTAGGACTTAGGGTTGAGGATCTTCTGGCTGTTTCTGGCCTAAGTTGGGACCAAGGTACTTGCAAACTGACTTGTGGCTTACTTGCTCAGTGTCCTGAGCCTTGAAGCAAGGCTTAGAGAGCACTTTGAGGACTTTAATCGAAGTGGTATAGGGTTTGGGTGCGGATTTTGTGCCGGGTTCTGTTTCTTGCTGTGTTGCCAACTTCGTGTCCGGAGTTTTGGGAGGGGGTGGGGGGGGCTGAGGAGCTTTTCGGGCTACTTTGTCTCGGGGTTATTGCGGTTCAGGGTTTCGGGTGTAGGGTTTGGGTTTAAGGGACAAGGGTTAAGGATCTAGGTTTTAGGGTTTAGGGTTTAGGGTTTAGGGTTTAGGGTTTAGGGTTTAGGGTTTAGGGTTTAGGGTTTAGGGTTTAGGGTCTGCTTTTGCCTTAGGGGGGGAAGGCCTTGGCGGGCTTTTGGAGCCTTGAAGGCCCGTCCTTTGAAGCTTTTTGGGTTCTTCGAACTCTGGCTTAAATATATAATTGTAATAGTATATATTAAATATATACTCATAATATAATATATTGAAAAAAACTAAATATAGATTATTGCAGGAGGCGGGGCCGTTTAAGAAAATTGAGAAAAAGTGAACCGAGTGTCTTTTTTTAATGCCTTCTCCGACCGTTCTACGTGGCTATTCACGAACTGCTCGTGTTGAACCACATACAGCTTCTACTTCTCCGGGCCTTGAAATTTTGGGGTTTAGGGTCTTGGGGGGGTTCTCTTCCAAGACCTGTCACCCTCTTTTCTCGTTGTGCTCGTGCGCGCTTGGTTTATTCGGCGACGTGCTTAGAGGAATACAGAGACTCCACTCCTCAAGCATCAGAAAACAGACCCTACCCCAAACCACAAAGGAACACCCAGAACCACTGCGGAAACCCAAGCCCGCAACCCTAAACCCAAACCCCAAGCCCCAAACCCTCAAAACCTAAACTCCAACCCCCCAAACCCGAAACCCGAAACACCAACCCCCCAACCCGAAACCCCAAACCCCTCAACCCCAAACCCCCAAACACAACAAAACCCCCAAACCCCTAAGCCCCCTAAACCCCCTAACCCCCTAAACCCCCGCCTAAACCCCCTAAACCCCCTCAACCCCCTAAACCCCATAAACCCGCTAAACCCCCTCAACCACCTACACCCTAAACCCCAAACCCCAAGCCCCAAACTCAAGCCCCCAAACACCAAACCCCCAAACCCCAAACCCTAAACCCCAAAACCCCCTAAACCCTAAACCCCAAACCCCAAACCCTAAACCCTAAACCCCTAACCCCTAAACCCTAAAACCTAAACCCTAAACCCTAAAACCCCAAACCTTTAAAACCCTGAACCCCAGACCCTAAACCCTAAACCCTAAAAACCCTAAACCCTAAAAACCCTACAAACCCTAAAAACCCTAAAACCCTAAACCCTTGCTGCCTCCATGGCCGAGTTGAGGATGCGGGACACCTGCGAGGGATGAGCCCAGGGGGGGTTTGGGGGGGGTTGAGGGGGGGGTTTTAGGGGGGGGGTTTTAGGGGGGGGGGGGGGGTTTGGGGGGGGTTTTGGGGTTTTGGGGGGCTTTAGGGGTTAGGTTTGGTTCAGGGGGTTTAGGGGTTTAGGGGGTTTAGGGGTTCAGGGGTTCAGGGGGTTTAGGGGGTTAGGGGGTTTAGGGGGTTTAGGGGGTTTAGGGGGTTTAGGGGGTTTGGGGGTTTCGGGTTTTAGAAGAAGGTTTTTTTGGGTGGGTTTAGTTTAGGTTTAGGGGTTTAGGGGTTTAGGGGTTTTAGGGTTTAGTGGTTATGGGTTTAGGGTTTAGGGTTTTAGGGGTTTAGGGGTTTGGGGTTTTTAGGTTTAGGGGTTTAGGGGTTTAGGGGGGTTTAGGGGGGGTTAGGGGTTTAGGGGTTTAGGGGTTTAGGGGTTTAGGGGTTAGTTTAGGGTTTTAGGGGGGGTTTAGGGGTTTGGGGGTTTAGGGGTTTAGGGGTTTAGGGTTAAGGAGTTTAGGAGTTCATGGGTTAAAAGAGTCGGGCTTAAGAGGTTTGGGAGCTCTGGGGTGTAGGGTTGAAGGGGCTGAGTAGTTGGGGGCTGAAGGGTTGAGGGTCTTGGGTGTGTAAGGTTGAGGAGTTTAGAGGAGCCTGATATGGTGTTAGGGTTTAGGGAATTGGGTGTAGGGTTTAGGGTTTAGGGTATAGGGCTTAGGGTTTAGGGTTTAGGGTTCCCCCTCCCCACCCCACACGGACCGGCGCAGTTTTTGGTCTTCTGCCAAAGAAAATGTTGCACGCTGCATCCGCTGCAGGCTGGCCACCTACAAGCCGCCCTAATTTGGTTTGGGGTGCATAGGGTTTAGGGTTTACGGTTTAGGGTTTAGGGTTTAGGGTTCAGGGTTCAGGGTTCAGGGTTCAGGGTTCAGGGTTTAAAAAATGACTTGTTTTTGTTTTAAGTTCGGGTCTGGTAAGGGAGGGGGGGGGGTTGGGGATTCAGGATGAGGTTGATGGCCGGCTCAGGAGCCGGGGGGGGGGGGGGGGGGCGGGGTGTTGAGGGTTGGCGGTTGGGCTTTGGTGTTTAGGGTTTAGGGTTCAGAGTTTCGGCTTAGGGCGCGTTAGGTATTTAAGGGGCGGAAGGACTCTCGCGAGAACGCCTTCGGCGAGATCTCCGAGATCCAAAAGACTTAGGTTCCTACGCTCAATTGGCCGTGGCTGCGCCGATGCGCAACATTCATGCGACACCAACACCCGGTTTAGGCCTTTTTTCGTTTAGGGGTTTAGGGTTTTAGGGGTTAGGGTTTGGGGTTTAGGGTTTCGGGTTCTACAACCCTAAACCCTAAACCCTAAACCCTAAACCCTAAACCCTAAACCCCAAACCCTAAAGCCCCACAGGCCCTAGGCGCTCGACAGCTGGCCGTTCAGAAGGCTGGCGTCGAAGGTCGTCTCCTCCAACTCGAGGCCCTCCTCTCGCGACAAGAGATGCCGCTGCTCGGGCATTAGGGGCTTTAGGCTTTAGGGTTTAGGGTTTAGGGTTTAGGGTTTTGGGTTTTGGGTTTTGGGTTTAGGGCTTAGGGTTTGGGGTTTGGGGTTTGGGGTTTGTTAGGACGTTGAGGGGGCGAAACCGTGATGTGGAGGTGGGAGGGAAAAGGCTAAAGGGAGCCCTAAACCCTAAACCCTCAAACCTCAACCCTCAACCACCGAATCGCATGCACCGTAAGACGCCCTGCAAGGAACACACCCCGAACCCTGAGCCCTGAGCCGTAACACCACAGCAAGGGCTCGAAAAAGAAATCAACCCCCAAGAACCCGAAACCCTAAGATCCCCAAAGCCCCAAAACCCGAAGAAGCCCAAGTTAAGGGGTGTAAGGAGGTATAGCTCCTATATGCATAAGTAGCCCCTAGATAACCCCCACAGAACCCCTAAGGTCTCTTCTAAGGGTCCCTCCTTGAGCCCCCTGAACCAGGAACCCGGAAGCGGCCAAAAACCCTAAACCCTAAACCCTAAACCCTAAACCCTAAACCCTAAACCCTAAACCCTAAACCCTAAACCCTAAACCTGTCCCTGAGCATCGCCCCCGCCCCCTTCCAAAATCCAAGCCTGCCATGTAGGCCTTTGGGGTTTTTAGGGCCTTTAGGGATTCTGAGGGTTTAGGGTTCGGGGTGCGGGATGCTACTGATTTTACAGGGAGGGTTCATGTTATATGGGGAGATGAGAAGCCCCGAAACCCTAGACCCGCACAGGCCTCAGCCCTAAAACTCTGAAACCCGGAAACCCTGAACCCGAAACCCTGAGACCCTAAGCCCTGAAAACCGAAACCCTAAACTCTAAACAAAAAACACTAAGCCCTAAAGCCTGAAACCCTAAAAACCCTGAAACCCTAAAACCCCAAAACCCTAGAGCCCGAAACCCTAAACCCCTAAATCCTAAAACCCTAAAACCCGAAACCCCAAACCCTAAACCCTAACACCCTAAACCCTGGAACCTTGAACCCTAAAAACCCTAAACCCTAAACTCTAAAACCCTAAACCCTAAAACCCTAAACCCTAAAACCCTAAACCCTAAAACCCTAGACCCGAAAACCCTAAACCCCTAAACCCTAAACCTCAAACCCTAAAACCCTAAACCCTAAAACCCTAAAGCCCAGACCCTAAAACCCTAAACCCTCCTAAACCCTAAGCCTTAAACCCTGAAACCCTAAACCCTAAACCCTAAAACCCTAAACCCCTAAAACTCTAGAACCGAAAACCCTAAATCCTAAACCCTAAACCCTAAACCCTAAAACTATTAGCCCTCCTAAACCCTAAACCCTATCGAACCTCTCCTCGGCAATCGTGGCCGGCGCGGTCACGAAGCGTATTGGCACCCACGCCAGCAGCTTGAGCAGGCCTTTGGGGTTTAGGGTTTAGGGTTTGGGGTTTGGGGTTTAGGGTTTAGGGTTTAGGGTTCAGGGCTTAGGGCTTAGGGCTTAGGGTTTAGGATGTCGCGCTTGTTGGAGGTTCATGGTACTTTTTCAGCCGACTATAACTGTACTTATAGCCTAAGTAGAACCATATTCGGGTACTTCAGGGGCTTATACGGGGTAGTGCTGTGCGCTGTCGTTACCTTAGGGCTGAGGGTTTGAGGCTTTGGGCTTTAGGGGTTGGGCGGAGTCTAGGGAGGCATTCAGTAACCCTAAACCCTAAACCCTAAACCCTAAACCCTAAACCCTAAACCTTGAAGGGTGCCTGACGGTCTGAAAGGTTGGCCCTCGTTTCCCGGGGAAGGGGTTGGATGCTTAACGGGCTTCAGAAGCTTCATCTGTGGGCCCGGTCCAAACCCCAAACCCCAAACCCCAAACTTTAGGGTTTAGGGCTTGGGGTTTAGGGTTTAGGGTTTAGGGTTTAGGGTTTAGGGTTTAGGGTTTAGGGTTTAGGGTTTAGGGTTTAGGGTTTAGGGTTTAGGGTTTAGGGTTTAGGGTTTAGGGTTTAGGGTTTAGGGTTTAGGGTTTGGGGTTTAAGCTTTAGGGTTTGGGGTTTAGGGCTTAAGGTTTAGGGGCTTGTTTTGGGGGCTTCGGGGTTTAGGTAGGCCCTGAACCCGAAACTTTAAACTCTCTGGGAAGTTACATGGCCCCTTGATATGGTCCCTTACCTTCGTTAAAGGGTTCCGAAGTATGGGCCTTCGGATTTTATAGGGTACACGAAGGGTATTGATCAAGGTTCTCCAAACAAAGGCCCATGATAAGGGACCATGCAACTACCCTCAGAAAGGTTCTTTTGGGGCCTGAGCTTTGGGTTCTGGGGTCTATGTGCTTAGGGTGTTGGGGTGTTAGCGTGTTAGGGTGCTAGGGTGTTAGGGTGCGAGGGTGTTCGGGTGCAGGGTGCTAGCGTGCCAGGGTGTTTGGCTCGAAACTGTATGTAGGACTTGACGCTTAGGATTGGATTGGCGTTTAGAGTTTCAGAAGTTCGGGCTGAAGCCCACATCCCTAATCCACTCCAAGGCGCCACAGAGCGGGTAGTAGACCCAAAGTGGATGCAACAGCCCGCTGGCGAGGAGCAGCGGGTTGACCGCCTGGGTGAACCCCTACACCCCCCTAAACCCTAAACCCTAAACCCTAAGGTTGAGGGCTTTGGGTTGAGGTAGGGCTTAGGGTTGCCCTAAACCCTAGACCCTGCACCCTAAACCTCTCAACAAAACTAGCGCAACCCCAAATTTAAAGCAAGCCGGTAAAGGCATAAACCTCTGTAAGCCTGAAGCCCTAGACCCTTAAAGCTCTGAAATCTTATGCCCTAAACCCCTCAAACCCCTAAGCCCTAAACCCAAAAGTCTAGAACCCTAAGCCCTAACCCCCTAACCCTAAGCCCTATCCCCCCAAACCCTAAACCCTAAGGCCCTTCACCCCAAACCCGGAGCCCTTGACAGACCACGCCCCCGCCCCCCCCCCTCTTTACCCTCTTCCCTGAACTTATAGGGTTCTTCAGGGAGGAGGGTTGAAGGGGGTGTGTAACCCAAGGTGCCCGAAACTCCCCACTACTCTCTAAGGCTCCATAAGCTTCCCTCAGGTTCCCTAGCTACATACCCCCCCATGAACCCCCCATCACTTCAGGACCCTATAGTGAGCCCCCTTCATGCCGACGCGCAGAATTAGGGGTTTAGGGTTTAAGGCGTAAGGCTTTAGGGGTTTAGTTTCGGGGTAAGGCCTACACCTTTGAACTTAAGCCCGAAACCACCCAAAACCCCCAAACCCTTGAACCCCAATCACCTCTATAAACTCCTAAACCGCAAAGTCCCACACAAGCCCACACCCTACACTCCTGAACCCTTAAACCCTAGACTTTGCCGCTTGCAGGCGGAAGGTTTTCAACAGTTCCATCATCACAGTGACTTTCGATGGGAGGCTGCTTAACCACAGGAGTAGGCGCCGTGTCTGTTCGGAGTTTTGAGGTCCAGGTCAGGTGGCTCCCAACTTCGCGCAAAAGCCGATCTCCAAAAGAGACACCAACATCTGGCCGCCTCATAAGACCAGCAGCTGCATAGACTACTGCTGCTTCATCTTGTGCCCCGGAGGCGCTCTCCAGCATTCGCCTTTGCTCTCAGCATTTCGAACCTGGAATGGATCATCATTTGTGCGGACGATAACGGGGTGGGGGGGGGGGTCTATTAAGGACTGTTAGCATAAGGGGGAACATCACAACCGACACTCCTAGAATGCCAAAACCCTGAAACCCCTGAGCCTGAAACCCTGAAATCCCTGAACCATCCTAATACCCTGTCTCCCTAAACCCTACATCATAAACCTCAACTTCTAGGAACCCGCGGCTTGAATCACCTCCAAGCCCTCAAACTCTTCAACCCCTAAACCCCGAAGAAAAGCCCTGAGTTCCTAAACCTGGAACTCCTAAGCCCCTAAACTCCGGAGAACAAAAAACCTAAAGTCCTAAGCCCTAAACTCCTAAACCCTAAACCCCTCAACTCCAAAACTTCCGAAAGCTCCTAAACTCCCAAAAGCTCTGAACCCTAAACCCTAAACCCTAAACCCTTAACCCTAAACCCTAAACCCTAAACCCTAAACCCTAAACCCAGCAAGGCAAGGCGCTGCCACGACGGCGTTGCCTGCGAAGCTGGTCACCTCCTGGAGGGTTTAGGGTTTAGGGTTTAGGGCTTAGGGTTTAGGGTTTAGGGTGTAGGGCTTAGGGTTTAGGGTTTAGGGTTTAGGGTTTGGGGTTTAGGGTTTAGGCTTTAGGGTTTAGGGTTTAGGGCTTGGGGTTTAGGGTTTAGGGTTTAGGGTTTAGGGTTTAGGGTTTAGGGTTTAGGATTATAAATATGATCCTCTTCAAGCCACTAAAACACAGTCTTAAATATCTGAAGGGCCTACCCAGGATGGTTTTAGGCTTCGGGTTTTGAGGGCTTCGGGTGGGGGGGGGGGGGGGTTGAGGGCTCAAACCCTAAACCCGAGAACGGCTCTCACTCCTCCGAACCCTGAAACCCCAAACCCTATAATCCCTATAACCCCCCATGACCTTATAACTCTAGAACCCCAAGGCCCTAAACCCCGAAACTCCGAAGGCCCCGGGCTTTCTTGGGGCTTCAGGGTTCAGGGTTTTGGCTTCAGGTTTCGGGTTTAGGGTTGAGGGTTGAGGGTTGAGGGTTTAGGGTTTTTTGTTATTATTAAGGGTTCAGGTCCGGGAAAAGTTTCGAGGAAAGTTTCGAGGAGCTTTTTTTTTGGATTTGTTCTTAATAACTTCAAGTTGCAGGGGGCTTGAGGGTTTAGGCTTTAGGGCTTGAAAGTTTAGGGTTCAGGGTTTAGGGTTTAGGGTTTAGGGTTTAGGGTTTAGGGTTTAGGGTTTAGGGTTTAGGGTTTAGGGTTTAGGGCTTATGGGCCCCAAACCCCAAACACCCCCTAACGTATCGACGCCCTCTCTGAGCGGCCTTTGCGGCACCGATGGCGCCCATCACCTCGCCCACACGGCCCTCTGGGGCCACCTCTACGGGCACCGGGGTGGTTTAGGGTTTAGGGTTTAGGGTTTAGAGTTTAGGGTTTAGGGTTTCGGGTTTAGGGCTTAGGGCTTAGGGCTTAGGGCTTAGGGCTTAGGGCTTAGGGCTTAGGGCTTAGGGCTTAGGGCTTAGGGCTTAGGGCTTAGGGCTTAGGGCTTAGGGCTTAGGGTTTAGGGTCAAGGGTTTAGGGTTTAGGGTTTAGGGTTTAGGGTTTAGGGTTTAGGGTTTAGGGTGGGGAATTCATGTAGCGGGGCGGGTTTAGGGATGGTTGATTGATGGGAATTAGAGTTGAGAATTTACGCTGGGTCTTGCTTGAATCCTCATCCTTGGGTTTAGCGTTCAGGCCTTACAGGTTGAGGAGTTTAGGAGTTTAGGGGTCTAGGGGTTTAGGGGTTTTGGGGTTCTAG
The DNA here is from genome assembly GCA_905221605.1 of Symbiodinium natans. NCBI lineage: Eukaryota > Dinophyceae > Suessiales > Symbiodiniaceae > Symbiodinium > Symbiodinium natans. Next base: position 387,661 of record CAJNDS010002413.1, read on the forward strand.
GGTTTAGGGTTTCGGGGTTTAGGGACCAGGGCTTTGCGTTGGGGGTTTAGGTAAAGGCTTTAGGGCAACGCGGACGCCCCGCAAGCGGGTGAACCCCGGAGCCCTCAAACCGTCAACTCATCAAACCATAGAACACCCAGAACCCCTCGAGCACAGAATGCTTCAAACCCTCAAACCAGTAAGTAAGACACCCTAAACTCCTCAAACCCTCAAAAAACCCTCCCTCAAACTCCTCAAACCCTCAAACCCTCAAACTCCTCAAGCCCTCAAACCCTCAAACCCTCAAACCCTCAAACCCTCAAACCCTCAAACCCTCAAAGCCTAAACCCTAAACCCTCCAAACCAAGGGCGGCAGTTTCGCGCCTCAGCGATGAGATGCTGCAGGCCATGAGAAAAGCCCTAAACCCCTTAAAACCTTAAACACACACAAAAGCCCTTCACACCCTAACACCCTGAAGTCTTCCGAGCCCTGAAACCTTTGAAACCTGACCCCTCAAATCCCTCAAACCCTTCAAACCCAGGCCTCAGCCATGAGATGCTGACCCTAAACCCCAAACCCTAAACCCTAAACCCCAAACCCATAAACCCTAAACCCTTAACCCTAAACCCCAAACCCCAAACCCTAAACCCCAAACCCTAAACCCTAAACCAAGCCCTCCACAAAAGCCCTTCAAGGCCTCGGCGATGAGATGCTGAAGCGGGACGGATGCAAGGTCGGCCCAGCTCTCAGTCACGCCTTCATGTGGAGGTTGTTGTTAAGGGGGGGAGGGGGGTTAGGGGCTTGTAGGGTTTAGGGTTTGGGGTTTAGGGGTTGGGGTTTAGGGTTTAGGGTTTAGGGTTGAGGGTTGAGGGTTGAGGGTTGAGGGTTGAAGGTTGAGGGTTGAGGGTTGAGGGTTGAGGGTTGAGGGTTGAGGGTTTTGGGCTAGGGGTTGGAGGTGTTTTAGCGGGGGGGGGGGGGGGGGGGGGGGGGGGGGGGGGTGTGGTGTGGGGTTTTAGGGTTGGGGGCTTTAAGGGTTTAGGGTTTAGCGTTTAGGGTCAAGATAGGGTCTCGGGTTTAGGGTTTAGGGTTTAGGGTTTGGGGTTTAGGGTTTAGGGTTTGGGGCTTAGGGTTTAGGGGAGCTATCAGGGTTGGGGGCTTTAAGGGCTTAGGGTGTAGCGTTTTAGATTTAGAGCTTGGCGACGCCTTCGGGGGGGCGAGAGGAGGGCTTGGAGGGCGCGCCTTGGAGGTTTGTCAAGGGGGCTTCTGGGAAGTTTAGGGGGTTTGGGGCTTTTAGGGTTGGGGCTTTTCGGGTTTGGGGTTTAGATCTTCTCTTTGTTGTTGTTGGGGGGGGGGGGGGGGGAGCTTAGAGCTCGGCAAACTTCAAGGCACGGAAAACACTGGGTTTAGGGTTTAGGGTTTAGGGTTTAGGGTTGAGGGTTGAGGGTTGAGGGTTGAGGGCTTAGGGCTTAGGGTTTAGGGTTTAGGGTTTAGGGTTTAGGGTTTAGGCTTTAGGGAAACCATTTAGGGTTTAGGGTTTAGAGTTTAAGGTTTAGGGAAACCATTTTCTGGACAATCCGTTTGACATACGATACCCTTCAGCCACGGGTTCTGCATTCACAGTAGGGGACACAGTTGCATAGTCCTCATCTGGTCTCCCTCTTTCAGGGTGATACCGTACTCGGTCTGCAGCTTGAAGATGCGAGTCTTGCCGTGGTCGTGTCCAAACTCTACCAGCTCAACTTTTCGCCCCAAGATTTTCATCTCCTGGCAAATCTCCTCCTCGACGGGACTGACGCTCCTGTCGTCGGAGAGGATGCCTTCGCCTTCCTGGTCGCTTGTAAAGAAAGGCGACCAACCCTAAACCCTAAACCCTAAACCCTAAACGGCTTTGGACCCTAAACCCTAAACCCTAACCCTAAACCCTAAACCCTAAACCCTAAACCCTAAACCCTAAACCTAAACCCTAAACACCTAGAATGCGCACCAGGGCCCCCGGCAAACGATGGGGATGCACCAAAAGAAGGGCAGCACACGCATGGCGGATCCGGCCATGATGAGAACCTGAGGGTTAGGGTTTGGAGTTTAGAGTTTCAGGTTTAAGGTTTAAGGTTTGGGGTTTAGGGTTTCGGGTTTGGGGTCGAGGGTTTAGGGTTTAGGGAAGCTTCGGCGTTCAGGGGTGCAGGGTTTAGGCAAAAGGGTTCAGGTTTGTTGTGGATTACGGCTTAGGGTTTAGGGTTAACCCTTAACCGGGTTTAGGGTTTAGGGCTATTCTGGCTTCGGGTTTAAGGTTAAGACGGTAGGCTTGTAGGTTTACAGAGTCTGGAGGGTTTGGGGGCTCAGGGTTTAGGGCTTTAGGGCTTTAGGGCGCTGGGGCCTAGATTCCAAACCCCTAAAAACTAAAACAAAAAACACAGAATTTCTGCAGGGTGTGGATTTACGGGTTCAGTTTGTTTTTTAGGGTTTAGGTTTTAGGGCTTAGGGGAAAGGGGTTTACGGTGATCCTAGTTGTGAACCCTGGTACCAGGCAACCCAAGCTACAAGGAATATCCGAAAGCCTGCAATATCGATGTTACCTGGTAGGATTTCAAGGCTTCGTGCTTTCAAGGCTTCGGGCTCAGGATATCTAACCCTAAACCTAAGCCCTAAACCCCAAACCCTAACCCGAAACCCGAAACCCTGTCCCCTAAACCCTAAACCCTAAACCCTAACCTCCCCTCCTCCGGCCTCCCGTTTGGGGAGCCAGGGTCCAATGCATTTCCGTTCTCACGGCGGGTACGAAGGTTGGGCTTCAACACTCAATTAGGGTTTAGGGCTTAGGGTTTAGGGTTTAGGGCTTAGGGTTAAGGGTTAAGGGTTAAGGGTTTAGGGTTTAGGGTTTAGGGTTTAGGGTTTAGGGTTTAGGGTTTAGGGTTTAGGGTTTACGGTTTAGGGTACCCACACCACTCAAGGGTTAAACTGTCAAGTTGGCGTATAACTTAAGAGTACCTTGGGGGGGGGGACTATAATCCCTATTAATGACTGTCAAGGAACATCCCAACATACAACTGAAGACAAAAGTCAAGAAGTCTCAAAATGTTATCTGGCAGTTTCAGCCCAAACTCTACACCCTTTACACCCAAGCTTTTAAACCCCTACACTCAAAACCCTTAGCCCAAAAAACAACGTTCCCCCCCTGAGACCGCAAGGCGGCACTTGGACATTTGGTTCCAAAAGGTCCCGCGTGTGGGTCTTCTTCTTTGTGCTTCCGAACAGAGTGGATAAGCCTTCGGATGTGAGAGCTTGCTGAGTGCCAAGGACTTGGCGCCATGTTGGTTGAGGTGCTTGAGGCAATATCATAGAGCGTCTGTGTGCCGTTGTGCACCTGCTCATCAGTCAATGATCCTAGCGCACTGGCGCCGCTTATGGAAGCCAGTGCGCCCACCATTGCCACATCGACCCACTTGGTCTCCCAAATTGCGCAGCTCAGAGTTCAAGCTGCTGATGCTCCCCCTTATACTAACAGTCGGCACTAGAATCCCTATGAAGGACTGTAAGTATAGGGGGAAAACGTCCCAGCTTAAACCCACCAAAGTCTGGGCCAGGGGGCAGCTGAGGCTGGAATCATGCACCTGGGCTGAGGATTTAGGGGCTCGGGGTTTTGGGGTCAAGAGATTCGGGTTGAGGACTTAGAGCAAGGGTGAGAGCAAGGGCGGGTTGAAGAACGTAAGCCTTAGACCCTAAACCCTGAAGTCAAAACCCTAAACCCCCAACCCCTAAACCCTAACCCCTAAACCTTAGCCTAACCCAAAACCCTAGACCCTAAACCCTGAATCCTAAACCCTAAACTCTAACCCTGAGCCCGGACCACTTTGGCACATGGGAACCAGGCTAGCTCCGTAACTTGAAGCCCACATTTAGGTTTAGGGTTCAGGGCTTACTTAGGGCTTAGGGTTTAGGGGTGAGGGTTTAGGGTTTAGGGTTTAGGGTTTAGGGTTTAGGGTTTAGGGTTTAGGGTTTAGGGTTTAGGGTTTAGGGTTTAGGGTTTAGGGTTTAGGGTTTAGGGTTCAAGGTTTAGGGTAAACGACTAAGATGCTGGCTAACACTAGCAACTTCTCAGGGATGCCTACTTTGCTTACCATGAGAGCAAAGACTCGCATCAAGAAGCAGACAGCTCGCAGGCTGTCTATGACTGATACGCTGGCGCGTTTAGGGTTTAGGGTTTAGGGTTTGCGGTTTAGGGTTTAGGGTTTAGGGTTTAGGGTTTAGGGTTTGGGGTTCAGGGTTTAGGGTTTAGGGTTCAGGGTTTAGGGTTTAGGGTTTAGGGTTTAGGGCTTAGGGCTTAGGGTTTAGGACCCGAAACACCCTAGACCCTGATAAAATTCAAAGAGGACGCCGGAGTAGCCGCAGCGAGCCCCTCCGCTTGGCCAGAGCACCGCAGAGGGCGAAGGCCTTAGGTTTAGGGTTTAGGGTTTAGGGTTTAGGGTTTAGGGTTTAGGGTTTAGGGTTTAGGGTTTAGGGTTTAGGGTTTAGGGTTTAGGGTTTAGGGTTGAGGGGTTAGGGTTAGGGTTTAGGGTTTTAGGTTTAGTTAGGTTTAGGTTTAGGGTTTAGGGTTTAGGGTTTAGGGTTTAGGGTTTAGGGTTTAGGGTTTAGGGTGGGGGTTAGGGTTTAGGGTTAGGGTTTAGGGTTTAGGGTTTAGGGTTTAGGGTTTAGGGTTTAGGGTTTAGGGTTTAGGGTTTAGGGTTTAGGGTTTAGGGTTTAGGGTTTAGGGTAGGTAAACATTTCTACACTTAGCGTTCACGGTTTCAGATTGTAACGAGGTAGCATTACACCAGCCAAGACCCCAAACAGTCACAAGGTGGAGACATGAAATAAGAAGACGTCATAAAAAAGATGAGTCACGGCAACCTGGCACCTTCCTGAAGCACCACCAAAAAAAACGCAAGGCCTTCGGTGGTTTGTGTTTAGGGCTTAAGGTGTATCGTTGAGGGTTGAGGACAGATTGTGTCTGGATTTCGATTCCGGACAGATTCTGGAAGGCATCCAAGAGGCTGCCGGGAGGACCTTTCTTGATAACAGCACGGACTGCGTCGGCCAAACTGACGAGAAGAATATCGAAGAGACGGCACTCCCGTGAGAGATCAGGAACTTGAGCGCAGCTGTGGCCCGCAGACCAAGCCTGGGTCGCACGCTGTGCCTTGAAGCGAGTGCAACACACAGGGACTTGATGGATAAAATGGAAAGCTAGTTCTGGCGACCGTGCACTTGTGTGCTTTTTGGAAGGAAATTGCGCTATTCAGCTTTGAGCACAAACTGTATGACTCCGGGATAACTTTTGCGGCTGGCGCGGTCGCTGTCACGGCGCACGGTTGCAGGGGCAGGAAATGAGTGTCTACTTCATCAAGTCGAACCTACACGGCGCGGCATGTTGGACAGCGAGCGTTCGCGGCTGGGTCCGTCAGGCAACCTCTCGGCAAAAGTAACATGGACAATCGTTCCTGCAACATCCTGGGGAAGAACGAATGTAGTGAGCCTGAGGCGCATCCCCCAATGAAAACGAACTATGCTGGGAAGCCTTTTGGTGTCATTCAAGCTGGGGACTTGTGCCATTGCTACGAGATCTTCATGCTCACAAACTTCTCAGGCACACCGGGCGCTTGACATTTTTGCCGAGCATCTAGCTCCGAGCTTAAGGCCGGGAAAGTAGGAAAGCAAATACAGCTGCACAAGCTACACTGTCTACGGGGAGTACTTGGTTGAGGAGGCAACGAAGCAGGGGCGCGCTGAAGTAACAGAAGCATGGCCTGGGTTCATGATTCCGCTGATTGAGCAAGGGCAGGCACATTGCAACGAACATCTTGCCGCGCACTCCACATACATAACGCAGCGGACGGTAAAGCGCGTCTCCCGTAGGAATGCCGCAACAGCTGGAAGCCATCTATTGAAGAAAGAAAACAAAGAAATTTCATCGTAGCACACAAGGCGTTTGCCTTGCTTGGCTATGCCATGGGCAAAGCCTTGTTTAACAAGCAACCGGTTCTTTGGCACGCCACGAGGCAGCTGGGCCCGAATATGGGTTGCGCGGCGTCGGGCCGCATGATATGAAGGTATTACCACAAAATATTGTGGATGTCACTCTCCCGGACTCCAGCGACCCGGACGAGCATCTCCGGCCACATTCGATGCGAAAGACTTGGATGTAGAAGCAGCCGTTAGCTAGGCCTATGGTAGTCAGTGTAGTGTGGGGGAGTTGTCCTTCGGGGATTATCAGGGTCTGCCACCCAACACAAGAGTCTTCCAGGCAAGGCCATCTCACATTCAAGGGTTTACGGTAGGGCGGAAGGGAGACAAAGGGGGATAAGTGGAAACACCGGCCAGCGCAAGCCTGGCACAAAGAAATCAAAGGGAGGCAAGTGGAGACAACGGCCCACAAACAAGGCAAGCCCATCCAACAGGAAGGGAAACAAGGGGAGACATCGGCCATCACAAACCCGGCACACCCATCCAACCGGAGGGAGCGGAGACGCCGGGCGCCGCAAACCCAGCACGAGTTTTAGGGCTTAGCGTGCTTGGAGTTTTGAGTTGACGGCCTAGAGTTTTAGGGTTTAAAGCATAGGTTTGAGGGCATGGCGCTGGGGGCACCGCACATGAACCCTAAGCCCTAGACCCCAAACCCGCAGAGAGGAAGACCCTTAATCCTGAACCCTGAACGCCAAACCCCAAACCCACCATGAACTGCAGGGGGGAACAGGGATACCATAAACCTAAACCCTCAACCCTAAATCCTGAACCCTAAACCCAGGAACGAGGAAACCTTAAACCCAAACCCACCATGAATCACAGGGGGCGGATACCAGGGAATTGGAGGCGGGGAATAGCACGGGGAGGCGGGGCGGTGGGCGGGTCCGTGAATGCTGTCGCACATAAAGGGGCCCTCTGCCACTGCCCCGTATGGCAGTAACCCCTGAAGCCTTCAAACCCAAGCCAAAACCCGATTTAAGCCCAAAACGAACTGCGCAAAAGCCTTTTCGAACAATCCTTAATGGGGATTATCCCCCCCTAATGTACTCCCTATGAGGTATAAGGGGGAACATCTAATAGGGATTATACCCCCTAATATACTCCCTATGAAGGATAAGGGGGAACATCCCAACCCCAAACCCCAAAACCCTTGCCGGGCTGCCGGGATCGAGAGGATCTGCGTCGGCAGCCTGAGAAGGAAGACAGAGGAAGACTGAGACAACCCGAGGATAACTCCTAAAAACCGAATGAGAACTCGGAAGAGGACTGGAGGAGGACCTTAGGGTTTAGGATTTACGAGTTAGGGTTTAGGATTTCGGGTCAGGGTTGGGTTTAGGGCAGATCCCTTTTCGGACCCAGCCGCGAGCTCAGCACGGTGACCATCTGCTGCTCCTGCTCCGTGCCATGACGGACGAGATCGAGCCTCAGCTTTTGCGGGTTTTCTAGGGCTGAAAAGTTTAGGGTTTAGGGTTTAGGGTTTGGGGTTTCGGGGTTGGGGTTTCGGGTTTAGGGTTTAGGGTTTAGGGTTTAGGGTTTGGGGGTTTAGGGTTTAGGGTTTAGGGTTTAGGGTTAGGGCTTCGAGAGGCCATGCCCCGGAAGTTGTTACACCTATTACGACGCGGGTCCTTGTATTTCGGGCACCCCCTCCCCCCCCCGCCCAAAAAAAACACCAAAACCCTAAATCCTAACCCTCCCTGAGCCCTACTTGGAGGGTCGGAGGTCTTCGTAAGTAGTTATCTAATAGAGTTATAAATAGGATCACTCCCATTAGGGTCCCTTTTAGGCTACTTATAAGTCTACTTACTATCTACTTACCCTCCAAGTAAGCCCTAAGGCCTACACCCTAAACCCTAAACCCTGGTGTATGATTTAATACCATTCATACTAGCAATTATGGCTCAATTTACAATATTTTGGATGAAATGTAAACAAAAATTTGACATCTTTTACATTAACTAATCAGCGAAATTATATAAGAGGTAAAAACGCTTGAAAAAAAAGCATCCAGCATTACAGCAAAAATAAGTCGAAAAACTACAACCTGAGACACGTTGATGGAAAATTCTGTCTTGAACTTGGTAGGCAGACTTCTTTTTGCAAAAGTGTGCAATGAAAGTCCAACTTATACAGTAAGTCAGCCATTTTCGATGTTCATGCGATAAAAACACGGCACATGTTCGACCATGATTCTGGTTTTTGAAATTGAAACATGAATGCTCAGCCGCTTTTGGGAATATCGCCAGAATGTGTTCCAATTTGCGTGGAGTGGTATTATTTCAGTTCAGTCGCATTATTCCGTTTAGCACGGTGGTGTGAAAAATTACACTCAGTACAGTGAGTGTATACACCAGAAAGTTTATGCAGTTGGATTTACTATGTAACTAACGAGAAATTTGAATTTGGAGCGACTGTGTTTAAAAAATGTGAATTGATTGTCCCACTTGAAGACAGTTAATTTTCAAAAATGCCTGCCCCGTGCTGAACTTGATGACTAAAGCTTTTTGGTGAAACATTGAATGTGATCAAGTGGCACTTCTGCCGCACCCTGCTGACTCCCTCCAGCACCTATCGCTTAGCAGAACTTCGGGTTCCAACTACGGGGTAGTACGGAGTACAGTAGAACCTCAAGTGGGCCGGGGGTGCTGCAGTGTGAAGTCCGTGTTTTGAAGGTAACCTGTTTCAGCCCTCGGCCCTTGGGCACGAAACCATGTGACTATGACAAGTTGAACAAGTGGAACCGATGGCGCCGGGGCAGCCAGCCACAGACCTCCCACAGAGCATTCAAGTACACAATCGGATACTTTTTATGGTCGCTGGAGGTCGCCATGGAATCCTGCGTGTTGCTGAACTGCAGAAACGGAAAAGAAACCAAAGTCATCATGGAAGCTCATGGAAGCTCTTCTGCTTGCAGGGTGTCTTCTCTGGTGCTACTGTTGCCTTGACCCTCCATACCCCTCCATCGCAGCCTGCGACTCAAGCAAGGACACGAGCAAGTAGAGAGGTCTATGACACGAGCAGACCCCAGCTTCGAGAAGCACGGTGCTTTCCAAACGTGCCAGCGAGCTGCGGCATTTGATTGGCGAAAGCCCTGCAAGGTTTTCTGACCTGCCTGGCAGGCAAAGGCAAGGAGATTGTTCTTGGACGCGTAGGGGAGGGTTGCCCTGTTAAAGAGTTGAGGACCCAAGGTTCAGGGAGTTTACGAACACCTGCAAAGTTTCCTTGATTCATCCCGATTCCTGGTCCAAGGGGGCGTGGTGAACGCCTACAAAGTGTTCCTGATTCCGAGAGGTGACTAGCTACTACAAGTTCACGATTCCCAGGTCTTGCTTGCCGGGGGGTGGGGCTGCGGCAAATACCTGCAAAGTGTTCCTGTTTCCTCCTACAAAGTGTTCCTCATCACAAGTGGTGAGTAGTTACAACGAGTTCACGATTTCGGGACTTGCTTGTCGGGGGGAGGCGCGTGGCAAACACCTACAAAGTGTTCCGTTTTACGCTTTTGCATCGGGGGGCGAGTGGCGAATACCGCTTATCAAGGGGTGAATGATGGACACCTACAAAGTGAGAGAGAGAGAGAGAGGGGGAGAGAGAGAGAGAGAGAGAGACGGGGACAGAGACGGAGACGGAGACGGAGTCGGAGACGGAGACCGAGACAGAGACAGAGACAGGGACAGAGACAGAGACAGAGACGGAGACAGAGACAGAGACAGAGACAGAGAGAGAGAGGAAGAAGTCACTGATATCCAGGTCCCATTCTTTGGCATTTCTACTAAAAAAACTAGGGTATCAGGACGATATTCTGTGTTATGATATTTATATGCAGCTATGTATCTGAAAATTATCTGTATTTGTGACAAAAAACATTGAGTCTATATATATATATATAGTACATGCCAGCACATGAAATCACGATGAATACAATCTTCAATTTAAAATGAAAATCTGTTTATTATTCGTAAAGGATAATTGCACTTTTTACAACAATCTAAATGCTTTGCAAACATTTTCCATCTCCTTTCTACTTAAACCATTTTTCTTTTGAATTTCTTGTCTTTGATATTCAAGAGTTTTAACTTAATAAACTGACATATACTTTTAGGATCCCAGGCTCACTATGGGGCTTAGTCAGGGCCTAGGGCTTAAGGCTTAGTCCCCAAGTAGGGTGTGTGTGTGTGTGTGCGTGTGCGTGTGCGTGTGCGTGTGCGTGTGCGTGTGCGTGTGCGTGTGCGTGTTCGTGTGCGTGTGCGTGTGCGTGTGCGTGTGCGTGTGCGTGTGCGTGTGCGTGTGCGTGTGCGTGTGCGTGTGCGTGTGCGTGTGCGTGTGCGTGTGCGTGTGCGTGTGCGTGTGCGTGTGCGTGTGCGTGTGCGTGTGCGTGTGCGTGCGCGGGTGCGTGCAGGGGTTTGGGGTTTCAGCAGGGTTCGGCGGGCTTCGGTGAAAACCCTACACCTCAGTAGACCCTAAACCCTAAATAAACCCTAAACCCTGAACCCTAAACCCTAGACCCTAAACCGCTCTCCAGCCAGGTTCTTCGGACTGCGAGATCTCTGAAGCGGTTGAGGGCCCCTAGAACCCCTAACCTCCAAAACGGCTCAAGGATGGGGTTCCTTGCTTGGAGTCGTAACCCAATTATAACTGTACTTATAACCCACTGAGAAGCCCCTTATGTGCCCTAATGTGGTTAGAATTGGGTTTTAAGTACAATTCTACTTGGGTGATTAACTACCATGAACCTCCAAGTAGGGCTTGCTGCCCGCCGATATATAGGGGTCGGAAAAATTACTAATGGTATTCCCTTCTGGCTCCTTCATATCTATTCTATAATAACCCCCAAAACCGTATTCTAATTATTAACGCCCCTACAGTACCCCAAGGGCTTAGGGTTCAGGACTTCGGGTTTTGGGGTGTAGGGTTATGGTGCGCAAGGTTTCGGGTTTAGGGTTTCGGCTTCTTCGAACGAACTGCATGTCCATGAAGAACTGGCCGCCGATGTCAAAAGTCAGGTCCTCGCCAGCAGCGCCAACACCCCAATGTTCAATGCGCCCCAACTGGTGGTTCAGGGTTAAGGGTTTAAGGTTTAGGGTTTAGGGTTAAGGGTTTAGGTGTTTAGGGCTTAGGGTTTAGGGTTTAGAGTTTAGGGTTTAGTGTTTAAAGGGTTAGGGTTTAGGGTTTAGGGTTTAGGGTTTAGGGTTTAGGGTTTAGGGTTTAGGGCTTAGGGTTTAGGGTTTAAAGTTTAGGGTTTAGTGTTTAAAGGGTAAAGGGTTTAGGGTTTAGGGTGTAGGGTGTAGGGTTTAGGTGTTTAGGGCTTAGGGTGTAGGGTTTAGGGTTGAATCTTAAGCCGGTTGTACCGGCAGGGTTCAACTGTAGCCGAACAGTTTGGACCCTAGGGGCTTGGGGCTACCAGGTTGCGAGGGTTCCTGGGAAGGGTTTGGGTCTTCAGGTTTGGGGCTTGGGGCTTGGGTCTTAGGGCCTATAGGGATTAGGGTTTAGGGTTTAGGATTTAGGGCTTAGGGTTTAGGGTTTAGGGTTTAGGGTTTAGGGTTTAGGGTTGAGGGTTGAGGGTTGAGGGTGGAGGGTTTTGGTTTTTGGGGCTTAAGGTATAGGACTTCGGCTTCCAGGTGTTTAGGTCTTTGGCTTCGTGGGTGCTTTGGGTTTCGGGTTGCTGGGCCGTGTTGCGCACCCTAGACCCCAAACCCTAAACCTCAACCCTAAACCCAATCGTGAAGACCGACCTCCCACCCCAACCCCGCACCCCCAACCCGCACTCTGGCGGCCCCCACCTAGCCTTCTTTGGGAACCCTACTCCCCTACGTTCCCCCCATAATTAAGGCTATTTAGGAAAGCTTAATTAAGGTGATTTAAGGGGGGAACCTACGCAGGGTAGTAGCCCTAAACCCTAAACCCTAAACCCTAAACCCTAAACCCCAATCCCTAAACCCTAAACCCCACAGAGGGGGGTAGTAGGGAAACCCACGAAGCCTGCGCAAAGGCCAGAAGCACGCTGACCATGGCCAGCGCAAGCAGGGAACCTGGGCTTGATGTCCAGGGTTTAGGGTTTAGGGTTTAGGGTTTAGGGTTTAGGGTTTAGGGTTTAGGGTTTAGGGTTTAGGGTTTTATGTTTAGGGTTTGGGCTTCAGGGTTTTGGGGTCCAAGGTTTAGGGCCGAGGGTCTTGTGGATTTCGCATACCTGTAACTCTCCATTTTGCCCTGAACCCGAAACCTGAACCCTGAACCCTAGACCCGAGACCCTAAACACTAAACCCTAATCCTAAACCCTGACCCCTCATGAAGCAGCGGGAAAGAAGAATCTCGAGAAAAGCTGAAGCTTGAGGCTTTTCGCGGAAACTCAAGAACCTGGGCGTTTAAGGCTTCAGCCGAAAAACTAAATCCTAAACCCTAAACCCTTTTAAGGCTTCAGGCTCAGGGGCTTTGGCCTACCCAATCTATACTTTCACCGTTATGTATAAAGAGCCATATACACTCACCTAAAGCAACTAGACCCTACCTCAAAGTCCGCACATTTTCTGGCGGCCAAGGCAATGAAGCGCCTAAATACACAAAAGCATAGGGCTTAGGGATTTAGGGGTCCCCGAAAACATCGGGGTTTAGGGTTTCAGATTTAGGGATTAGGGCTTGGGGTACTCGCTGTTCTGCGTTCTGCCCTGGACCCCAAGACGCGAGGCCCAGAAGCTTGAGATTGGGCTCAATCTAATTCATCTCAGCCTTAAGCGTCTTCCTGAAACCCTCACACCCTGAACCCACCTTCAACAAAAATACTCAGCACAAACCTAGGCCCTAAACCCCAAAGGTTCAAGGGGTGCTTCATGTTCCTGGCTTTAGGGTTCTTGGGGTTTTAGGGTTGTCAGAGATGTTTAGGGTTCTTGGAGCCTGTACCCCCGCCCTAACCTCCTAATAGTATTCGGGTTTAGGGTTCAGGGAGTATGCTTTACGGTTTATGGCATGGCGTTCCGTCCATGAGTGGGCGTATGACACCACAGAGCTTTTGATCCACCGGTGCCGGGGGGATCGGTTCGGGCGAGCTTGGGGCACCCGGAGCCAAGCCAGGCAAAACCACGGAATTGCGAAGCAAAGCACGTTCCGCCTCCGCCTCCGCCTGAGGCGCCTGGGTAGGATGTGCCTTGACCTCCTTCCTTTGCGGAAGCCGAAGTCGAGCGAGCGTCTGGCAGGCAAATGCAGCCCCCAGAACCCTAAACCCCAAACCCTAGACCCTAAACCCTAAACCCTGCGTCAAGGCTCGATTCATCCAGGGAGGTGCCGCTGTCATCCGATGGGAACTCTCCCCGGTCCAAGTTCGGAAGTCCCCATAAGTCTCAGGGTTTCGGGTTGAGGGTTGAGGCTTTAGGGTTTAGGGTTTAGGGTTTAGGGCTCAGGTTTGGGGTTGACAAGATAAAACTTTTTGGCTCTTAGTTGGGACTTGAAGGTCCCCGATTTTCTGGCAAGACAACACATCGATTACCTCCCGAGCCAAGCAATTCATCACCTCATTGGGTTTAGTTTAGGTTTAGGGTTTAGTATAGGGTTTAGGGTTTAGGGTTCGGGGTTTAGGGTTTAGGGTTTAGGGCTTAGGGCTTAGGGTTTAGGATGTCGGGTTTAGGGTGTAGGATGTTGGACTGCTGCCCTAAGCCCTAACATACATCTGCACCCGCAGACCGCAAGCGGCAACGGCATCGGTTTAGGGTGCCCTTAAAACCCTCCGAAAACTTTCCTGAATATGATCCCCTTAAACCCAATGAGCAAACATAGAACATGTCCCTTTGGGCCTACCTAGGGTGTGGAGCTTAGGGCTTCAAATGCTTCCTACCAATTACTTAAGAACCCCCCCAAAAAAATATAAGATATTCTTCCTTATAAGGAAATATAGGGATTTGTACTTTGTGTTTTTGGGGGCTCTTAAGCAAACAGTAGCTTCCCTCATCCCCCTTCGGCTTTCTCCACCTCGCAATGACCCCCATCAACCCGTGCAACCCAGCTGCGATGTCCCACCACCAGCTCCCACCTCACACAACAGTCCTACATCCTACATCTTAAACCCTAAACCCTAAATCCTAAACCTGCTGGAGGGCAGGGGGGTTTGGGGTCATTTGGGTCTCAGGATGTCGGAATTTAGGCTTTACATACCTGCGGTTGGGGAAGTCCGCAACAGGTCAGATGATGCACGGGGTTTACGGGTAAGGAGTTGTTTTGGGGGGTATTTTGGAGGTATTGCCTTGTTTAGTTCGAGGCGATTATCCTTCCACTCTCCTCATGGGTTTCCCTACCACTCCCTTCTATGCTCCCCCCTTAGGTGGCCCCAGCCTTAATTTTGTGGAAGGGGGGGTAATTAGTAGGGGAGCCCCGAACCCTAAACCCGACAGCCGAAAACTCACAACAAAGTTTCAGTTACCTCGGCGCGCCAACCTCCTGCCCTGACCCACCCAACCCAAAACAAACGACCCGAAGCCAGTCGGGGGTTTAGGCTTAGGGTTTAGGGTTTAGGGTTTAGGGTTTCGGGTTTCGGGTTTAGGGTTTAGGGTTTAGGGTTTAGGGTTTAGGGTTTAGGATTTAGGGTTTAGGGTTTAGGGTTTAGGGTTTAGGGTTTAGGGTTTAGGGTTTAGGGTTTAGGGTTTAGGGTTTAGGGTTTAGGGTTTAGGGTTTAGGGTTTAGGGTTTAGGGTTTAGGGTTTAGCCCCCACTGCCGATATTGTGCCCAGACGCGGCTCCCGCAGCTGCCGCAGGAACCAGCGGAAGCCTGCGGACCAGAAGCCCTCAAGTATGGGGTTTAGGGTTTGGGGTTTGGGGTTTAGGGTTTAGGGTTTAGGGTTTAGGGTTTAGGGTGTAGGGTTTAGGGTTTAGGGTTTGGGGTTTGGGGTTTGGGGTTCAGGGCTTAGGGTTTAGGGTTCAGGGTTTAGGGTTTTGGCGTTTAAGGTTTAGGGTTTAGGGTTTTGGGTTTAGGGTTTAGGGTTTAGGGTTTAGGGTTTAGGGTTTAGGGTTTAGGGTCTAGGGTCTAGGGTTTAGGGTTTAGGGTTTAGGGTTTAGGGTTCAGGCTTCGGGTTTAGGCTACAGGGCTCAAAGGCTTTGGGGGCCCGCTTGGACCCCTAGACCCTCAACCCTAAACCCCAAACCCCAAACCCCAAACCCTAACCCTAAACCCTAAACCCTAAACCCTAAACCCTAACCCTAAACCCTAAACTGAAAAGCCCCCCTATAAACCCTAATCCCTAGACCTCCGCATCTTTCGCTCCCATCGGGGTTGGGGTATTAGGGGTTTAGGGGTTTAGGGATTCAAGGGTTTAGGGATTTAGGGACTTAGGGATTTAGGGTTTCGGGTTTCGGGTTTAGGGCTTAGGGTTTAGGATTTAGGGTTTAGGGTTTAGGGTGCAGGGTGCAGGGTGCAGGGCTTCGGCTTCGAATCCTGCAGTAATCCTCCAAAACCCCCACTATCCCCAAGATCCCCAAACCCTAGACCCCCCTAAACCTGTTTAGGGTTTAGGGTTTAGGGTTTAGGGTTTAGGGTTTAGGGTTTAGGGTTTAGGGTTTAGGGTTTAGGGTTTAGGGTTTAGGGTTTAGGGTTTCGGGTTAGGGTTTAGGGTTTAGGGTTTAGGGTTTAGGGTTTAGGGTTTAGGGTTTAGGGTTTAGGGTTTAGGGTTTAGGGTTTAGGGTTTAGGGTTTAGGGTTTAGGGTTTAGGGTTTAGGGTCTTAAACCCCTAAACCCTAAATTGCCCTAAAAACCTCCTTTAACCCTGAATCTCCTGAACCCTAAAACCGATGCCCAAGCCTGCTCCATCGGCTTCCCTTGCTTCCAGGGCAGCGTCCTGGGGGGGGCCAGGGGGCAGAGGGAGGATTTAGGGTTTAGGGCTTAGGGTTTAGGGTTTAGGGCTTAGGGCTTAGGGTTTAGGGTTTAGGTCTAAGGTCGGAACCACGGGTTCTTCGTGTTGTGGTCCCTTACCCTTGTTTGTAGGGATCCGAAGTCGGGGCCCTTATGACATACTTGGAGGTTCATGGTACTTACAAACCCAATTATAACTTTCTTTTTGGGGTTTAGGCTTTAGGGTTTAGGGTTTAGGGTTTAGGGTTGAGGTTTAGGGTTTACGGTTTAGGGTCTAGGGTTTAGGGTTTAGGGCTTAGGGCTGCTGTACTTCTAACTGTACTTATAACCATATTAGGGCACTTCAGGGGCTATAAGTGTGTTATAAGTACAGTTAGAAATGGTTAATAAGTACCATGAACCTCCAAGTATAGCCCGCTGTGCCATCCCAAATGCAGGGAGTGGGAGAGGACGCCACACAAAAGAAACGGGTACAAACTGCGTGTGTGGCAAGTGCCTGGCATGTTCGACGTGTGGCCCAGGCCCATGCTGAAACCTATAGAACCCAAACATCCTAAACCGAAACCCTCAAATTCCAAACTCTTACATCCCCCAGACCCTACCCGCAGACGCGAACCCCGAGCCCCAAACCCTGATCCCCTAAACCCTAACCCTCTGCAGCACTGACGGTCCGGTTGTTGGGGGTGGGGCAGCAGCTCATGGGGCTCATATTTGAGCCTCGGTTTTTGTTATTTGCATTCTTTATTTTGTTAGGGGGGCGGGGTGATACAGTATACATCCTAAGCCCTAAACCCGAAATCCCCAGCTCTAAACCCTGAAGCCCTAAACCCTTGCTAAAACCCTGAACTCCCAATCCGAAACTCTAAAACCCCAACCTGCCCAAGAGCAAATCTCGCAGCCGCCCCCTAAACCCTAAACCCTAAACCCTAAACCCTAAACCCTAAACCCTAAACCCTAAACCCTAAACCCTAAACCCTAAACCCCCCCCCCCCCCCCAAAGCCAGGATGGCAGCGTCCTCGGGGTGCTTGCCCAACGCGACATGCAGCTCGGGCCTTGTTGCAGTTTAAAGCTAAGGGTCTCGGACTTAGGGTTTAGGGTTTAGGGTTTAGGGTTTAGGGTTTGGGGTTTAGGGTTTAGGGTTTAGGGTTTAGGGTTGAGGGTTTACGGTTTAGGGTTTAGGGTTTAGGTTTAGGGTTTAGGCTTTGAGTAGGGTTTGGGGCCAGTTTGGGGTATAGGGCATCTGCTGCACCTAATATTGAAAGGAAACTCTGCGTGTTGTTCCAAAAAGAAATGCAAGAAATCTGTTGAAGATGCTTTCGACATTGAATGGCGCTGTTGATTGTCTCCCAAAAGAGAAGCTATTCATCTTTCTTCGCCCCATGGGAATATCTACATGCAAAACCTGTGATCTGTGAAACCGGAGTTGGAAACCTTCAAAAAGCCCCCTGCGGTGGGACTTGATGGCACGTGGCGGTGGGGGAGGTGCCAACGAGAAGTTTGGGGGCTTAGGGTTTAGGGTTAAGGTTTAGGGTTTAGGGTTTTTTAGGGTATAGGGTTTAGGGTTTAGGGTTTAGGGTTTAGGGTTTAGGGTTTAGGGTTTAGGGTTTAGGGTTTAGGGTTTAGGAAAGCCCTTTAGGGTTTCCTAAACCCCCTCAAACTGGGCATAGACCTTCGCCGAGCAACGCCTCGCGCGGCCGCACGGTCAGGACCAGGGCGCAGAAGAGCACGGCCAACCTCGGCGTTCTAGGGTTTAGGGTTTAGGGTTTAGGGTTTAGAGTTTAGGGTTTAGGGTTTAGGGTTTAGGGTTTAGGGTTTAGGATCTAGGGCTTAGGATCTAGGATGTAGGGTTTAGGGTTTAGGGTTCAGGGGACCCGGTGTGCAGCTGCAGCAACCCGCTCTGGAGGATCAGCGCACTGAAGGGGTCCGAGGGCACCACCTCAGACATGCCACATGCCGCTGAAGTGTTTTTAGGCTTTTGGGATTTAGGGCCCTAGGGGGGTTTAGGGGTTTAGGGCTTTAGGGCTTCAGGGGTTTAGGGCTGTAGGGTTTAGGAAGATGATCTTCGAAAGTACTGTGAAACTTGGAATTCCTATCAAAGGTGCAAGAGGTCAGCAAATAGGCCATGGGATGGCAATTGATGGCAATGGGGTTTGGCCTTGTCTGCGGCCAAGCTTTGGAGCACCACAGTCTCGGTGTTGCACCAGAGGTTCGTCCTTTTGTTGTGCGGAGTTCGGCCACATACAGTTTTCCGAGCTTGGGGTCATCCACGCAAGGCCATTGCAGGATTTTATCCTCGTCGAAGCCCTGGTCGAGCCAATACTTCATTGGCATCTCGCGCTCCTTGGAAATCTTTGCCGACTTCTCTTCGTACGTGAACGCCAGCTGCGAGATCA
Organism: Symbiodinium natans; assembly: GCA_905221605.1. Taxonomy (NCBI): domain Eukaryota; class Dinophyceae; order Suessiales; family Symbiodiniaceae; genus Symbiodinium; species Symbiodinium natans. The sequence continues at coordinate 405,851 of CAJNDS010002413.1, forward strand.
GAAGATTCTTGGCTGTAGAGAAGCTCTCGACGCCCTGAGCTCGTTTTTAGCGAACCTGGTGCTCCTTTTCGGGTAGGACCGCGGAGAGGCTAGCGCCATGGTCTCTGAGTTGCTTGCCGACAATCCAGCTGCTACTACTACTACTACTACTACTACTACTACTACTACTACTACTACTACTACTACTACTACTACTACTACTACTACTACTACTACTACTACACTACTACTACTACTACTACTACTACTACTACTACTACTACTACTACTACTACTACTACTACTACTACTACTACTACTACTACTACTACTAGTGGTTTCTCTGCCTGACTCTGTGTTGCTGGCACGATACTTGTTGCTACTGGCCCCATCATGCTCTTACTGGGATGTTAAGGGTATCGTAAGGATTGAACTGGCTTTGGGGGTCCAAGGCTCGGGGCTTAAGAGGTCCCTTAGCATGGGCCCTTAGAAGGGTCCCCCTTGTATACCCTCTTTTATACCCTATACAAATTAAGGGCCCATACATCAGAACACTTTAAAGGAGGTCAGGAACCATATTAAGGGCCCCCAAGAAGGTTTGAGGCGGAGACTTGGGCGTGTTTTCCAGGGCGAAGGCTTTCGGGATTCAGGGTTTAGGATGCAGGGTTGCTGGGTTTAGTGTAGGGCCAACCCCTAGACCCCAAACCCCAAACCTTAAACCCTAACCCAAAAACCCAACCCTAGACCCCAGACCCCAAACTATGAACCCAAAACGCCAAACCCGAAACCCTAAGCCCCAAAACACCAAGCCCCAAACCCTAAACCCCAAACTCTGAGCCCTGAGCCCTAAACCCACAACACCAGACCCTGAACCCAAAACCCTAAACCCTAAACCCCAAACTCTAAGCCCTAAACCCTATTCCCTAAACCCCAAACTCTAAGCCCTGAACCCAAGAAGGGCCCAAGGCGCGCGAAGCACCACGATGAGCAAGATTGGGAGGCCTCAGGTGTTTGGTGTTTAGGGTTTAGGGTCTAGGGTTTAGGGTTTAGGGTTCACAGTAGCGCTGGGGGGGGAGGGGCTTTTGGGGTGTTTCGGGTGTTTAGGGTGTTCAGGGTGTTTAGGGTGCTTAGGAGCTCATATAGGGAAGTTTGGGGTTTAGCGGTTAGGGTTTTTTGGGGTTATGGTTTTGGGCTTCGGGGGCGTTCGTATAGGAGAGTACGGAGTGAGCTTAATGAAACCTCCTCTCAACCCAGAAGCATTAAGGCCGTAAGCAGGCTTCAACCCTGAACCCTAAATCCTAAACCCTAAGCCCTAAACCCTAAACCCTAAACCCTAAACCCTAAACCCTAAACCCTAAACCCTGAACCCTAAACAGAGTCTTGGGGACTTCTTTCCTTCCATCGTGCGCCCGACACCGCATCCCCGTGCAACCGAGCGGCTCTGCCCGAAGAGCGAGAAGAAGGTCTTCCTAGGGTTCTTGAGGCAGGGTTTAGGGTTTCCGTGCGGGGTTTTCGGGTTTTGGTTTGAGGATTTAGTGATGGCTAGACGCCGTTGAGGGCTCGCGGCGCAGGGCTCAGGGCTCAGCGCTCAGGGTTTAGGGTTTCAGGGTTCAGGGTTCAGGGTTCAGGGTTCAGGGTTCAGGGTTCAGGGTTTAGGGTTTAGGGTTTAGGGTTTAGGGTTTAGGGCCAGCCCCTAGATCCCCGAAATCCCCTCGCAGCAGAAAGCCCCAGCGGCAGCGCGAAGAAGACGCCGAAGGCGACCTCCCGGTCCTCGCGGCCGGGGGTTGAAGGGTTTAGGGGTTTAGGTGTTGAAGGGTTTAGGGGTTTAGGTGTGACTTAGGGTTTAGGGTTTAGGGTTTAGGGTTTAGGGTTTAGGGTTTAGGGTTTAGGGTTTAGGGTTTAGGGTTTAGGGTTTAGGGTTTAGGGTTTAGGGTTTAGGGTTTAGGGTTTAGGGTTTAGGGTTTAGGGTTTAGGGTCTAGGGGTTTAGGGGTTTAGGGGTTTGGGGGTTCAGGGTTCAGGGTGTAGGGTTTCGGGGTTTTGGGGTTTAGGGTTTAGGGTTTACTTCGGGTTTAAGTTTGTAAGGGGATCAGGGTCTGGTGTTTAGGGTTCAGGGCTTAGGGACTCTGTGGTGGAAATGGGTTTGCGGGGTTTGGGCTTAGGGGGTTTTAGAGGTTCAGAGTTTTGGGGTGCTAGGGTGCATTTACGTTGCGGGGTTTAGGAATATGAGTTTAGGGCCGAGGGCAAGGAACCCGATTGGGTAACATCATAAGCAAGGCTCAGATTGACAGTGACTTTCTTTCTGAACACCACTGCCCAAGACAACCACTGCCTCTTTGTGTAATTGACTGGATTGTTCGTCTCACCTCAAAGTCTCTTGTCCTTTCTCAAAGCGTGTTTCTTCTTTCTTCTTCTCTCCCTCGCACGTTGTTTTAGGGTTTTAGGGGATGTAAAATCCCGAACCCCTACAGTGTTATTATTATTAATATTATGATTAATATGATTATGATTATTGTGTAATTTTTATTTTATTGTCATTATATTGGTATTATTATTGTTACTACTATTCTTATTATTCATAGTAATAATATTAGTATTGTTGTGATAGTTATTGTTAATATAGGGGGTGTACGGTGGCCGAGAGCACATCAGAGTCGCCCAGGGCAAGAGGGGAAGAGGAAGCAAGAGAACCCTAAACCCTAAACCCTGAGCCTAAACGCTAAACCCTAAACCCTAAACCCTAAACCCTAAGCCCTAAGCCCTAAACCCTAAGCCCTAAGCCCTAAACCCTAAACCCTAAACCCTCAACCCTAAACCCTAAACCCTAAACCCTTCCCTAAACCCTAACCCCTAAACCCTTCAGGGAGGTTCAAAGTTACGGGGGTTCAGGGCTGCAGGGTTTGGGGTTGAGGGTTTTGTTTCAAGGACCCACTTCAGGGACGCCCTAAACCCTAAACCGCAAACTCAAGTGGGACAAGCACCCAGGGGCAGATTATACTCCTTAAGATATCATACATGGGGTTTAGGGGGGTTAGGGCTCAACCTGATCGTGAAGAGAGTTCGCGAACAAAAAATCCTTCTTGAGTAAGGGGTATTGGAGCTTCAGGTCCTGGGGCAGCGTGACGTCGCGCGCCAGCAGGAGCATGACGTTGCTGGAGTTGCCCAGGCTGGAGAGCCTGGGCACGGGGCTTTTGAAGGGCTCAGGGCTCTTAGGGCTAAAGGATGTTCCCCGGTTTTATAACAGTCCTGAATGGGGATCACAGTAGGTGGTACGATGATCCCTTTTTAAGGACTGTTCGTATTAAGGGGGAACATGCCAACCCTAAACTCTAAACCCTAGGTTCCGGGCTTGGGGTTCGCATGCTGGAAGTTGCGGTTCGCCAGTGCTGGCCCTCAGCCCCCCCCCCAAAAAACCCCTCCTCCTTAAACCCCCCTAAACGCTCGACCCGAAACCCAAAAAAAAAATCCCTCTCGCCAGCCCAAAAAAAGCAAAACAGAAATGAAACACAAAGGCATCCTGAGCACGAAGCTGCTCAAGGGATTTCAAGGGCTTACCACTAAACCTTTGCCGCTAAACTTGGCTGCACTCAGAAGGGTAGCTAGAAATTCAACTTTTAGCTGCCATACTAGGAAACCCAATAAACCCAAAAAGGCTAAGGATCTAAAGTTACAGTAAAGTACCACAGAGTAAACCAGCAAGAATCAAGGGCTTTAGGGTTTCGGGGATTCGCCCTTAAACCCGAAACCCCTTCAACCCCCTAAAACCCTTGAGCCCCAAACCCAGAAACCGCTTAAGCCTTAAAGGCCCAAAACCCTTCAGCACGAAACCCCAGAAACCCCTTAAGCCTTAAAACCTTAAACCCCTGAACCCCTGCACCCCTGGACCTCTAAAACCCTTAAACCCCCAAACCCTAAAAATTATAAACCCTAAACCCTTGAACCCCTAAACCCCTAAGCCGAGCGGCACGGAGAGCCACATGAAGAGCCACAGCCCCGTCTCGTTGAGCCCCGCGAGCAGCAGCGCGAAGATCGGGACAAAGCCTTCTCCAACCCCCCCCCTTGGGTTTAGGATTTAGGATTTTAGGGTTTAGGTTTAAGGTTTTGGGTTTAGGTTCAGGGCTTAGGGCCCTAGACCCTCAACCCTAGACGAAGAAAAATTAATCAACTTATTTATAACTAATTTACTGACTAACTATATGTGTATATATACATAATGCCCCAGACGAAGAAAAAACAATCAGTTTAATTATTTATGAATAATTAGTTTATTGATTAACTATAATTATGCGTATATATACATAATGCCCCAAAGCCTAAATCTAAGCCTCACACCCGAGACCCTAAACCCTAAACCCTAAACCCTAAACCCTAAACCCTAAACCCTAAACCCCCGCTGGCGGAGGCCCAGGGGCTGACAGCTCCCCACACCTGGGCGCCAGGACGCAGGGACTTGAGGGGGCTTTGGGGGGTTTAGGGGGTTTTGGGGGTTTAGGGGCCTTAAGGGGTTTGAGGGGTTTAGGGTTTGGGGTTTGGGGTTTAGGGTTTAGGATTTGGGGTTTAGGGTTTAGGGTTTAGATTTTAGGGTTTAGGGTTTAGGGTTTAGGGTTTGCTGTGATATGGCGCAGAAGCTGCGAAGGTTGGGATGCAGACTAGCTGCGGAAGGTTCGTATCATGCGAAAGGCAGCTATGGCCCGGTTGTGGAGGGCCTTCACATTCGCCTCTTAAGTCCGCGAGCGCTGTGCGCACTGCGCGCTGTTCCCTACACATGTGTATCCTGTAGGCTTGCAAGTGCGCGCGCTTTGCGTCTTCAAGAAGGAAGCTTGTGGGCTGGGAGGGCTTGTAGAGCTGAGGATTCTGCCACCGAGCTCAGAGGTTAGGGTTTACGGTCTAAGTTTTAGGGTTTAATGTTGGACCTGCTTTAATAAGTTACCCCCCCAGTTACCCCCCCCCCTCCCCCCCCCCCCCTCAACAGTCGCGACCCTGAATAAAAAAAGACCCCAAACAGTCGGGGGGGGTGGGGGGGGGGGGGCAGAGAAATGAGCTCTCTTCTTAGTTTGGGATCTGGGAACTTGACTCAAAAACCATTTAAAAAACAGGCCCGGCCCGAAATCTTTTCATTTTAGCGGACCCCCAAAACAAAGGGTCCAGATCCTGAATAGCCGGAAAACTTTTCATAATAGCGTCCCCCTAGAATATTGCGGGTGCAACATTAGGGTTTAAGGTTTATGGGTTTTTGGGTTTTAAGGTTTAGGGTTTGGGGTTTCGGGTCAAGGGTTTAGGGTCCAAGGCTTAGGGTCTGGAATTTTCGGGTTCTGGGCTGGATTTGGCTTTGCGACTTAGGGGTTCAAGTTGAAGGGGTTCTCAAGTCAGGAGGCTCTCACAGACTTTGTGTGGAACCCTAAACCCAGCCCCAAGCCCTAAACTCCAAGCCTCGCAGTAGTGCAAGTGGAGCAGGGTAAACCCCTAAAGCCCCTAAACCCCCTCAACCCACTAAAGCATAAACAAACCCGGCCTACACCCCCTAAGCCTCGGAACCCACACCCTAAACCCCTAAACCCCTAAATACCCCTAAGCCCTAAGCCCTAAACCCACTTATGAACCGTGTGAACCTGCCTTGAACCCCTAAACCCCTAAACCCCTAAACCCCTAAACCCCTAAACCCCTAAACCCCTAAACCCCTAAACCCCTAAACCCCTAAACCCCTAAACCCCTAAATACCCCTAAACCCCGAAACCCCTAAATCCCTAAACCCCTAAACCCTAAACTTCTCAACCCCTAAACCCTAAACCCTAAACCCCTAAACCCTAAACTTCTCAACCCTACACCCTATGCCAGGGCGGCCAGGATGCCAGGGCAGCCAGACGCCTGTCGGCGCGATCCACAAAGCGCCCGAAGAAGTAGGTGGACCTCGTGGGCGTTTTGGGGGTTTCGGGGGTTTAGGGTTCAGGGTTTAGGGTTTAGGGTTTAGGGTTTAGGGCTTCGGGTTTAGGGTTTAGGGTTTAGGGTTTAGGGTTTAGGGTTTAGGGTTTAGGGTTTAGGGGTTCAAGGCAGGTTCACACGGTTCATAAGTTCATATAGGGTTCACTTGCCTCATGATTGAACCTCGGCCAACGACTCAAAAATATGTTTCTCAGCTCAACCGGAGGATGATGGGAACTGGCATCACCTTGTCTGCCTTGATCGGCACCTTCCCGTTCTTGTGCTGGAGGGCTTGGGCAACGGATCAACAACCAAGCCTTGCTTCAACAACCTTCCTTCCGCAGCCGCGGTTCAGTTTCAGCAACCTCCCAGTTTCAGCAACCAAGCACAGGGTTCAGACACCAAAACTAAACATTCAACAACCAAACTGCACCAACCATGATAGGTGGTTTTGAGAGGGTTTGTGAGCTAGGCTCGGGTGGGCCAAGGCGGGGGGTAGGGTGTAGTTAAGGGCGTAGCTCTGGTGGTAGATCGTCATATAGAGTTCGAGGGCTGTTGCGGTGCAATTTGGAGATCAGAATCAAGCCCGATTCGACCCTGGAGAGCATGCCCGCGTGAAGGCTGAGCCGGCTAAGCACGCGGCGGAAGTTTAGGGTTTAGGGTTTGAGGGTTGAGGGTTTGGGGTTGAGGGTTTAGGGTTTAGGGTTTAGGGTTTAGGGTTTAGGGTTTCGGGTTTAGGGTTTAGGGTTTAGGGTTTAGGGTTTAGGGTACGTGCCATCCTGGGAAGCCTCGCTGCCTCAACCCACGCCGGGGTTTTGGGTTGACAGGGTTTAGGGAAACCCTAAACCCTAACCCCTGAACCCCTAAACCCCTAAACCCCTAAATGTTAAACCCCAAACCCTAAAACCCGAACACTTCGAAGTCGTTCATCCTAAACCTTGCTTAAACCCTGCTTGGAAGCTCCTGCAGGAGCTACCCTTGCGGACATACATAACTAGGATGACTCGTGGATAGCAACTGATGTAGGGTCTGAAACCCTAAACGCAAACACCCCTGCCCCCACAAAACACATAATAATAAATAGAATAAGCCCGAACCTAGACCCTCCAGCCAAACAAAACTAAACCTTGAACCCGACAAAAAAAAAAAAAGTGGAGCAACCAAAACTAAACCTTGTGAACCCAAAACCCCCGGAACACCCCAAAACCCTAAAACCTGAACCCCAAACCCTGAAACCTAAACCTGAACCCTGAACCCTAAACCCTAAACCCTAAAACCCCTGAACCCTGAACCCGAAACCCTAAACAAAACTCCCAGGGCCCCCAGGCACGGCGGCGAACGCCGCCGAGACCATGGCCTTGCGTGATTCAGGCTGTAGGCTTACACGGGAGGGGGGGAGGGTAGGGGGTCTTCGGTAAACCCTAAACCCTAAACCCTTGGGGTTAGGGTTGGGGTGCAAGGTTTCGGGTTGAGGGCTTGGGGTTTAGGGTTTAGGCTTTGGGATGTAGGGCTTGGGGGGGTTTAAGGACTGCAGGGTTCAGGGCTTAAGGTCTTCTTCTTAGGGAACCTGAGAAGCCTCATGCCTCCCAAAGCCCCAACACGAAACCCTCAACCTGATCTTCAAACCAGCAAAACTCGTGAAACCTTAAACCAGAAATCCCTAACTCCCTACTCCCTAGACCTCTCCTTCACACGCGCACACACACACATCTATATTTGTACATATATACATGTACACATATAGATATAGGTATAGATATGACAGCATGTGTATGTACATATATGGTAGCAGATTTATGCACCTATATATATATATATATATATATATATATATACATACATATATATATATATATGTGTGAACCCTTAACTCATTCGTGGGCATTGTACAAAACTTCGTGGGTTTTGTGCAGAGGGTCGTGGGCATGGCTGAAAGCTCCGTGGCACTGTCCCAAAGTTCACGGCATTGTGGTTGGGTGTTCAGGGGGCATTGAGCAAAATGTCGTGGGCATGGCACAAAATGTTTCGGGGGCGCTGCGCAGAATGGCAAGGGCGTTGCGCACAGCTTTTTTATAGGGTTTTTAAGGGTGAGGGCTGAGAGGTGGGTGGGTATTTGTCCGTTGCTTGAGATGCTGCTTGGCTAGTGACTTTGACTTGAGATGCTGAACCCTAAGCCCTGAACCGCTACACCCTAAACCCTTGACCCGGATTCCCTAAACCCTAAGCCAGAAAGCCTTAAACCCCTAAACCCTAAACCCTATACTCCTAAACCCTGAACTCCTAGATAAATCCCTAAACCCCTAAACCCCCTAACCCCCGAAACCCCTAAACCCCTAAACCCCTAAATCCCTAAACCCCTACACCCCTAAACCCCCTAAACCCCCTAACCCCCTAAACCCCTAAACCCCCTAAACCCCCTAAACCCCCTAAACCCCTAAACCCCCTAAACCCCTTAACCCCCTAAACCCCCTAAACCCCCTAAACCCCCTAAACCCCTAAACCCCTAAACCCCTAAACCAGAAGCGCATTCAGAGTCCGCGCAGCCATCTTCGCTTGAAGCTCTGACTGCCTCTCCTGTGGAGGATTTAGGGTCTAGGGTTAGGGTTTAGGGTTTAGGGCTTAGGGCTTAGGGTTTAGGGTTTAGGGTTTAGGGTTTAGGGTTTAGGGTTTAGGGTTTAGGGTTCAGCGTTTAGGGTTTAGGGTTTAGGGTTTAGGGGCTTCAGGGGCTCAGGGCTTAAGGGTTAAACCCTGAACCCCTAAACCTAAACCCTAGGGGCTAGGCGGCAAATTTTTAAGGCAGACAAGCTGGAAACGGCTTCGGGGGTGTGGGGCTCAGGGTTCAATAATCAGGACTGCCGGATGCAGGGGGGTTTAAGGTTTAGAGATTTAGGGATTTAGGGATTTAGGGATTTGGGGTGCAGGGCTTGGGGTTCAGGCTGGATATGAACGTTCCCTTGATTTACGAGGTGGTTGAAAGGAATCCGAGGCAACAAGTCTTAGGGTTCAGGGCTAGGGTTTAGGGTTTAGGGTGAGGACTCAGCTACCCCAAACCCTACTTGCCAAGCTGGGTTTAGGGTTTAGGGTTTAGGGTTTAGGGTTTAGGGTTGAGGGTTGAGGGTTGAGGGTTGAGGGTTGAGGGTTGAGGGTTGAGGGTTGAGGGTTGAGGGTTGAGGGTTGAGGGTTGAGGGTTGAGGGTTGAGGGTTGAGGGTTTGGGATTTGGGGTTTGGGGTTTGGGGTTTAGGGTTTAGGGTTTCGGGAGCTCCTGCCATAGCTGCGTCTTCAGAGGTCCGACCACCAGCGCGTAAACGAGCGCCACCGAGGTGTCCTAGGAGGTACTTGGAGGTTCATGGTACTTAATAACCGTTTAGGGCTTAGGGTTTCGGGTTTGGGGTTTAGGGTTTAGGGTTTAGGGTTTAGGGGGTACTTCGTAACCCCATAAAAACTGTACGTAAAAACAAACCCAACTATAACCACGTTAGGGCACTGCGAAAGAGCCAAGGCCACCGGACGGTTTGGAGTTTAGGGTTTGGGGTTTGGGATTTAGGGTTTAGGGTTTAGGGCTTAGGGTTTAGGGTTTAGGGTTTAGGGTTTAGGGTTTAGGGTTTAGGGTTTGGGGTTTGGGGTCTCGGGTTTGACCTCGACACGGCTGCAGCGAGCCAGAGCTGCGCAGCGCAACTGGAACCATAAACCTTAACCAACCAAACCTACAGCCCAAACCAGACCGAGCCCAGAGACACCCACCCCCCCCTCCCTCCCAATTCCCCCAAAACCTCAACCCTCATCCCTAAACCCTAAACCCCAAATACCCCCAAAACCTCAACCCTAAACCCCTAACCCCAAAATCTCCCACACTGGGCCCTAAACCCCAACAACCAAAGCCTCCGAAGCGTCGAGTCGCAGAGAGGCAGACGGCTGGATACTAGGGGGGGGGGGGGTTTCCTACAAAAGACAGAGGGGGGGATCCTCTTCCTACAAATGAACCCTAAACCCTACATTCGCACCCCTTCTGGGTCTGTCAAGCCTCTTGGGTTCAGGGTTTAGGGTTTAGGGTTTGAGGCGACAGTCTTGGAATGTGAAAACCATGTAAACCTGCCAAAACCCCAAGCGGCCTCAACACCCCAAACCCCTCGAACCCCAAGCCCTGAACCCCAAACCCCCAAACCCCGCCAAAACCCCCCCAAACCCTAAACCCTAACCCCCAACCCTAAACCCCAAACCCTAAACCCTAAACCCTAAATCCTAACCCTAAACCCCAAACTCTGCGACGCACGCGGGCGCAAAGCCGAGGCGCCTTGGCGGCAGCTGCGAGGGCGACCTTCGTCGCAGCCCCAACCCGAAGGGTTCAGGGTTTAGGGTTTTGGGTTTAGGGTTTAGGGGTTAGGGTTTAGGGTTTAGGGGCTTAGGGGTTAGGGTTTAGGGGTTTCGGTTTGGGGTTTAAGGAAACCTCGAACCCCAGACACTCCTAGATGAAACCCCAAGACTGCAAAGCCTTAAGCTCCCTCCTCCAAATTGGATATAGGTTCTATGGGCTTTCATACTTTCTTAATACAGGGTTTGGCGTTGGGATTTGATAGGCTTGTTATAGGCGTTTATAGGGTTTTACATGGGGTATTGTAGAGAGTTGTATATGGGATATTTTTATGTTCAGGGCTTTGCTTTACACGGTTTACAGGAGTTACAGGGTGAAAGGGAGGGCGGGCGGCCTCCCCTTAAAAAGGGGACCCCTTATGTACCCAAGGTGCCCATTCTTCAGAACCCTGGGACCATATTGGGGGCCCGTTTCAACTACCCTCAACCCTCAACCCTAAACCCTCAACCCTCAACCCTAAACCCTAAACCCCAACCCCTAAACCCTTACCCTAAACCCCAAACCCTAAACCTCAAACCCTAAACCCTAAATGAAAATCTCTTTTCTACGCTCAACTGGGAATCTTGAGAGTTAGATGCATCGGCATATATACACTGTACACTATACAACTGCATGACCTAGATTAGGCGGTACAATTTTGCACCCCTTCTAGTGCGCAGAAATGCCTTCTAAGCACTATACTTTCTCTTCTGCTATGTGCGGAGTGAAACTTCTCTGGTATTGGGCTCATTCTCACGCCTAGGTAGCGGAGTCTGGCCAGGGACCTTTACAAGAGGAGTTCCTTGTGCCCGCGGCTCTTTTCAGAGCTCAGTTGAACACCGAGTGTCTTCAGATGCTTCCTCAGCGTTGGTCCTCCTACGCTCTTCGTGAGGATATCTGAACAGTTCTTCTCCCCAAGCACTTTATGGATCCTCAAGTGGTCTGCTGCCACGCGTTCTTGCAACCACAAGTACCTTGTTTGTACGTGGCGAGCTTTTCCCAGGCCTATCCGGCTCCCTTGGCCTTTGGCTGCGTTGGAGTCCGTCTCCAAGACAACCTCCAGCTCGCAGCTCCAATCTTCTAACAGGGACTGGATCCCAAGTCCAGTCGAACCTGCCTTCACTAAGGCGTAGTATTCTGACTCCCCTGTCGATAGGGCAATCGTCGACTGCACGTTTGACGAGTGCTTTATGGGATGCTGGCCATAGAACGCGATCATACCCGTGGTGCTCCGTCTCGTAACGGCGTCACCTGCATGGTCCGCATCTACTTGGATACGGAGCTTGGTTGGTTCTCGCTGTTGTTCATAAACCAACTTCGCATACGGGTACTGCTTGAGATAACGAGCCAACCGCTTCAGGTTGCCCCAGTCAGCGTCTGTCGGCATTACCATCTTTCTTGACAGTGTCTTGACCGCATGGCCTATGTCTGCACGATCTTGTGCCAAGTATGCTGCGCGCATCACCAAGGACCTATACTGCTTCACCATCTCTGGTGGAAGTGCAGCTGCCTTAGCTTCCAGCAATTGTTGATCCACAGACTTCTTAACATCCGCTGTCTCTACGCCCTTACCATTGTTCAGACCCAGCTCCTCGATGAGGAGTTCTGCATGCCGCGAGTCTGCTTCAATCACGGCGCAGGGTCTCCCACTGTGTTGCTCCAACCGTATCACCCGATTGAGGAAAGTGATCTGGTTGCTTCCTGCAACTCCGATTCCTACCTCTCCTGTGCGCTTCAGCTCGTAGGCTTCTCGGAGTGTCTTGTCTAGTGCTTCCTGCGCTGCTTCGTCACCCAAGCACAGAAAGTCGTCTCCGTGTACTAAGACACGGGCATCCAGCACTGGGTGATAGAAGACTGCACCATTGCTTCTTCCTCTCTTCCATCCTGCTTGAATCAGAGTTTGAGTGTAGTGGTCCTGCCATATCGCTGGCGCGTCTTGCGTTCCGTACATTGACTTCAATAGCAGTCCACACTCTCCTTCTCCTGCTCCCTCTTCCTCTGGGAGCTTCACATAAATGTTTCTCTTTGGAGTCCCATAGAAATGGGCTCTTGAGATGTCCCAGCTCCCAAGTCGTAACGGCCTCCCGTGCTTCGAGCGTTGTTTGCTCATAAGCATGGACGTAAGAATGCGCACCGCTTCTAGCGGGGGCATAGCCGAAAACAACATCGCTGGGTCTAGCTGGTCCTCGGGGCCCTTCCTGGCCTTGATGTCTTTCACGACCAGTCTGGACCTCAAGTTAGGGTTCGTGTGATCCCCTTTGTTCGTGTCTACCCACTTCAGTGGGATTGGTTGCTTGCCTGTTTCTTGAATGCACTGGTCCAAAGGTACCCTCTTCCACACACCTTGCTTGTGGATGTACTCCATCTCCAGCTGTCTAGCTTTGAGGACTCCTTCGGAGTCCAGGTACCCTCCATTCACGTCGTCCCAGTATTGGTACCAGTTGCCAGCAGGCATGCTGGGCTCCTCGGGTACTGGTCCTGCCGCATACGCATCTACGGCGCTTAGGCTTCCATCTTCAACCATTTGTTCTTTCAAGCCTTTAAGTACAGCATTTACCAGCTTTGGCGGGTAAACCGCAGCACCTCGGGCGATTCCACCTATAAGGCGGACATGCCTATGCCACAGTCCTCCCTGCTTGTTGCTGCACTCTCCCTGAAGGATTTCGGCCAACACTGGACTGTTTGTCATCCAGCCGGTTTCCTTTCTCACATATCCTTCGTTTCCTGCCACGTCGTTGGCCTTCATCTCCCATTTACACATGGGGCCTTTTACCACGTAAACTCTTTCATCCTCTGCGAGGGCTTTGACTTCCTCGTCGTACCATGAGTCCGCGCTCCACGGATGCTCGTGTAGGAAGTACCTTCCCTTTTCCATCTGCTTTCGGTACATCTTAATGCTCAAGTGCAGGTGTTGCTCTCCCTGCTCTCTTCTTTTCTTTCTCACCTCTGGTGACACCCGCTTCTGGTTGAGTGCTTGAAGCCTCGAGAAGGCTTCGCACGGCGGGCCTCCGGTCAACAGCCGGGGTTCTTCTGCATCAATCAGCTCCTCTAGTTCTTTCCTGTCTTCTTCTCTAGACAGGTCCCAATGCTCTTCACTGTTGGGCTTGGTCTCACACAAGTCTACCGCATATCCAGGCAAAAGGCCCAGTCGCGGCGCGTGTTCCGTAAACCGTTTTGGGCTGTAGATTTCCATCACATCCACGGCTCCCATGGCTGTGCACAAGGATGCGATATCCATCACCTCCTGTTCGGTGACGTCTACTTGCTCTGCCCTATACTTGTTCCGAACCATGCCTTGCACTAACAGTGCAGTTTCTCGTTTGAGAGAACTCAGCGCTTGCATGCTTTGCGGCGGCTGTTCTTCAGCCTGCTGCTGTACCACTGGCTGCGACACCAGTTCTTCTACATCTCCTGAGCTTGTTGCTCTAGGGTCTATATAAGCTTTCAGGCGGCTCCTCCGCCGTTCTTTTGATTCCACTTGCCGCACTCGGTTCACTTTGCGCGGGCGGTGGTTCGTCAAGGTCGTAGTAGGCTCTTCGAGCCCTTTCATCTGCTGACATCGGCTTTGCCGTCTCTTTTTCTAACTCTGTTGGTCTACTCTCAGCTCCTCGCTTCTGCGGCGTCTGCTTTCCTACCGGCAGAGTCCCGGGTGACCCCGGGCTACTCGTGCCCCTCTTTTTCTTTCTCCCTCCTGCCTCAGGCACGCCTGAAGCCTCCGGTTCACCTACCGCATCAGCTACTCGGAGCTCTTCTTCCCTCTCTGGGGGCTCTGGCCTTCGTCTCTGGCGCAACTCGTGTGCCTCAATTCTGGCCTTTCCCCTCTCGTCTTGAGCTAGAAGCTCCATCATTCTGGCTCTGCAGGCCTCTGTGTGGTTGACCTGCGTCGACTCTCCCAGGAGACGCATGTACACCCGGGGCAGCCTGGGGTTGGTCCCAGGCGCTCTACATCCGCTTTCAGAATGTACAGTCTCCTTTGGACTGGCGGCGCCAACACTGGTGCCGGGCCCTGCACTGGAAGCGGGCCTTCTCCGTTGAGCCTGTGGCTCCTACCAGCTCTGTGGGCTACATCCCAAGGATAGCCTCTGAGGCTTGTCCATCCCTGAGCGTCCCATCTCTGCTCAGGCGGTAAACGTCTCACTCCTTGCGCCCTCTTCACACCATTGGGTGTGATGACCAGCAACGCTCCGGTCCCGCCATGGTGTCCTATGTACCTGCCCTCCAACATCTTCATGTGGAGGTCATTCTTGTTGGATTCCGCGGCGACCGCTTCACGGTAGAAAAGCCTTTCACCCAGCTCTAAGGCTGGCCGTCTCCAGGCCTTCCCTGACCGGCGCTGCTCGGGCGTCCTGCCATCTTCTCCCTTCCTATACCGTGTCTCGGCAGCCATGCAAGGACTGGGTCCTCGTCACTTAGCGTGATCCCGAGCTTCTCCTCCAGAGAGCTCTTCATGACCCGTACTTGCCTTTCACTTCTCTCACAGCTACCTCTGCCAGGCCGTTGGCCTGGTGGTCTCCCTCGGGAGTCTCTTGGGATATTGCTTCAATCCCCTTCAGGCCATCTATGGCCTTCGCCTTCATAGCCTTTATGGCTGGTTCTCCATCACTTTTCGCAATGAACTTCTTGTAACCAAGGTGCTTGACAAAGCCCTGCCAAAACTTGATGGCGTAGGGGTCTGTTCCCTTGGCTTCCACAAAAGTCGCAGCTATTGCTTGCGTCTTCGAATCTTTGATGACCAGGATTGGTTTCACCTTGCCATCGTCTTGTCCCATAAAACAGTAGTCACACGCCACCGTTGGAAGTCCGTCGTTCTGACGCTCACGTTGCTCCCGGCTGCGGTGCTGCTGGCCAATGCCTCTCGCAGCCACGCAGTGGCGACACCACTCTCTGTATTGGACATGTCCAAGCACCTCGTGCTCAGCTATCTCTGCGGCGGTCGGTTCTATCGGAGACCGAACCTGCTTAGGAGCCGCCACCTCTACTTCGCCTTCTTCTTCCCCTTCCGGGCTTTGCGCCGGAGCTTCTGGTCCGGCCACCTCACCGGCGCACAAAGGGTGCCCGGCTTCTGGCGTCCCAGTGGGACTTACGCTTTCAGCTGCCCGCTGAAACCCGACGTTGCGGCCTTGGCCGCCTCGACTGCGTTTGCTTCCAAGTAGAAGTTGTAGACACCTCCCTCCTGGTAGAGGGGTATCGTACCCTTCTTTTCCTCGGCGCTCGCATGTTTTACCAGCTTTTCTATCTTTCGGCCTAACGGGCTTGCGCGGGGTATGAGGTGCCCTTCATCCTCTTGGATCACACTCACATACCCTTGTTTTGCACACTTGTAGGCTGACACCAGCGGTTTGTGCACCGGGGCCAGGGACCCAGTGATCCCCTTCATCCGGCCATTCTCGTCTCTGCCGGAGATTTTGCATGCACCTTTGCTGGTGATCAGTTCCCCACTTGCGGTCTTGAAGGTCAGCTCTGGGCCTTCAGCAGGCGAACCCTTACTCTCCCAGTCCTGAGGGATTGCTGTCCGGGCCGCCCCTGTGTCGTAGTTAAACTTCATCCACCGCCCGCCTTGGGAGGCGGTTTCTACAGCGCAAAGTTCAACTGCACCCAGCTCATCTTCCTGAGCTGGTTCTTCTGCCTCTCCCTCTTCTAGGGATCCAGCGTGCTTTCCTTTGCCTTTGCTTTTGCCCTTGTCCTTGGGCTTGCCCTTGTTCTTTGAGTCCGTGTTTCCCAATTTGAGCTTTGACCAACAGTCGGCGGCTTTATGGCCAGGCTTGCCACAGTTGTGACAGTTGCCTTGGAACTTCTGTACAGAGCCATTCTTGGTTTGAGCCTTTCCGTTTGAGCCATCTTTGCCACCCTTACCTTTACCTTTACCTTTAGGGTCTTTACCTTTCCCCTTCCCCTTCATGAGGGAGCTTATGGCTTGGGTTAAGGCATCAACCTCCATTGGCGCTGGTCCTTGGGACGATGACGCTGGGATTTTCCCCGGTTGTTCTACCGTCCCTTTCGTCTTAACCTCAACCAACTGCTGTATCTCCCCCTTCATATCTTCGTAGGTGTTTAACCTAGCTTTGTTGAGGATAAGATGCTGCTCTAAGTCTGTAGGAACTAGCAACTCTAGGGCTGTACTCTTCAAGTCGTCACTCAACTTTTCTCTCACGCCTGCATCATTCTTTCGGGCTTCGTATCTTCTTATCAGGTCGTCTAGTTGGTCTATAGCTTGTCTAACATGCTCCCAACCCTTGACTCTCACTGGTGACAGAATGGCCCTCAAGAGGTTCCTCTTGCGGCCTGCCGACAGCGGGTCGAACCGCCGGTGCAGGCGTCTCCAGGCCTCAAAACCACCACCAGAGTTCACCACTATGCCCTCGGATTCTCCCGTGCACAGGTGCTGGAGTAGCCGCCATACTTGGTCACCCTTTTCCGGGATGTCTTCTACGGTGTCTGCGGCTGCTGTTACTGTGCCACCGGGGCTAGCGGGGGCTGGGCTGTTACCAAACTGCAGGTCTACATCTGTGTCTTTGACTTCGTCTTCTTGCTCTTGTGCCCACTCAAGTACCTCTTCAAACTTTCTTCCAAACACAGACGCCAACATATTGACGACCGACCGACTCCATCTACGGAACTCATCTTCCACATTGTTGAACCGCTCGGGGTCTACCTAGGGCTTTGGTATCGAACAGAATTCTTGTGGAGTCAGGTCCCTTTTCCCTAACCCTCATCGTTTGGGCTAGCTCTGCTACAGACTGAGCTAGGGCTGCTACTCCTGCTTGCCCCTGTTCTGCCTGTTGTTGCTGTGCCCTTAGCGCCGTTATCTCTGCCTGCATTGCTGCGATTGTCTGCTGTAGCTGTTGCACCTGTGTTGCGTCCATCTTGTGTTTTCTACGTCAACGACGGAAAAGAACCCTATTTGGTCTAGGCTAAACTCAAACCCTGCCGCCTACCCTTCCCCTTTTTCTCTCTCTGGCAGCGGCGTTCAAAAATGCGTTTCTCTTCTCGAAGAAGGGCCGATCACTCGGCCTCTCCCTCGCACTCCTCGGAGCCTTCCTCCTCAGAGCTGCTCCTCAACTGTCCTGAGGGCCTTCTATACACAAAGTTGGGTTTGGCCTTAGCCTCGACCCTGGTTGTGAATGCTACGGCTGCTCTTCTCGCACGCAACTCCCGCTCGTCGCAGCTGCTGCAGGCTCCACCTGCCGTGCCGCTCGCGGCTCGGCCTGCAAGCGCCCTTTGCAAGGACAACCCAACAGATCCCGCGGTTACCTTGGTGATCCAGCCAAACGCCAACCTTCGAATCTGGTAGTTCGTTGTTGGGGTCAAGGGTGCTCCTCCCTTCCGGGTCTCAGGCTTACCGGCGTCTATTCCAGCCCAGTACTGCCTCAACGCCAGGTGCTGGAGTCGCGTGTCCAAGGACGCCTTGTGTGTCCACCCTTCTCGCACCCGCCGGTCCTCCTCTGCAGCGGTCCAAACACCCAAGCCTCGGCCTTTTCCCTTTTGCTTACCTTTCGACTTGGGCTCTGCTTTGGGCGCTGCCTCAAGCGCGGCGATGGTAGGTACTGCCGCCTCTGGTTGCACTGCAGGCTCAGGAACAATCACCAACCCACGGTTGCGGCGGCGATAGATAGCTGTACCTGCCGCTCTGGCCTTTGCCTTCGCGCGAGCCTCCGCCGCACCTGCTGCCAAGATAGCTGCTACCCTAGCCTCTCTTCTCACAGGCACCGATGGTGCGGATGGCACCGACTCTTCCCCTTCACGGGGAGCCGAGCTGCAGCTCGACCTAGACCGGCTTCTTGACCTCGCTTTCGGCTCGGCCCTGTCCCTTGGCACCACCGACAGCAAGGAGCTATCACTTGAAGGTTCCTCCTCAGGCGTAAGGACAATGCTTGGCGTCTTCGGCTGCTCCAACCCCTGATCCTTGAACGCTTCTTCCGGTGTTCCCGGAGAGGTCCCCTCTATAGTTCTACCCTCCGGGGGTGTTTGAGGGGGTTTCACGTAGTTCACGTCGAAGGCTTCAGGCGGTGTGCCTGGCACGCACTGCCGCTTCCACGGCGGCGGACCCTCAGGTTCAGCTGGTGTCTGGTCCAGCCTACGCGAACCTGGTAGCCCCTTGTCAGCAGCCCACACTTTGCGGCCCTTGCGCCGTTCCAGCGCCTCAGCGCTCCTGACGCCCTTCTTCCGGGGCTTTGTACTCCTGCCCTTTCCTCCTTTCCCAGTGACTTTCCTTGTGTGCCCCTTTTCGCTATGGCTCCACGCTACCATGAAAATCTCTTTTCTACGCTCAACTGGGAATCTTGAGAGTTAGATGCATCGGCATATATACACTGTACACTATACAACTGCATGACCTAGATTAGGCGGTACAATTTTGCACTAAACCCTGAACCCTAAACCCTAAACCCCAAACCCTAAACCCTAACCCCCAAACCCTAAACCCCAAACCCTAAACCCTAAACCCTAAACCCCAGACCCCAAACCTTAAACCCTAACCCCCAACCCCAGAACCCCAAACCCTAAACCCTAAACCCTAAACCCCCAAACCCAAAACCCGAAACCCCAAACCCTAAACCCTAAACCCTAAACCCCCAAACCCTAAACCCTGAAACCCGAAAACCCTAAACCCTTTGAAAGCCCTTTTTGCGCCTTGGGGAGCTGCGGGGTGCGGCGCACCGCCGCGGCGCACTCCGCGAGGCCCAGCATGGCGACCCCCAAAAAAAGCCAAGGGGTTTGGGGTTTAGGGTTTAGGGTTTAGGGTTTAGGGTTTGGGGTTTTGGGTGTTGGTTAGGGTGGGATTTTGGGGTTTGGGGCTCAGGATTTACCGGGCCTGGGGTTTAGGGGACTTTTTGGGGCTTTTAGGGTGAAGGGCTTGGGGGCTGAGGGGTTTGGAGGTTTGGGAGTGTTGGTCAGGGACTCAAGGGCTGGAAGGTTGAGGGCTTGACGCCAGGGTTTAGGGTTTAGGGTTTAGGGTTTATAGGGTTTAGGGTTTAGGGTTTAGGGTTTAGGGTTTAGGGTTTAGGGTTTAGGGTTTCAACCGAGCCTGAACCACATCGATGTTCTTTACTTCGTTCATGAGTCTGTGCCACGGCTGGAGCCAGTGGCAAACACGTCAGCGCGAGGCAGTAAAAAGAACTGGTCAAATCACCCTAAACCCTAAACCCTAAACCCTAAACCCTAAACCCTAAACCCGAAACCCTTTGAGCTCAGGACTTAAGGGCTTGCTTGCGACTTGGGGGTTCGGGACTTGGTCTGAAGGGCTCAGGCTCTGCACAACATCAAGCCGGGGCTTCCTGCAAGGGTTTAGGGTTTAGGGGTTTAGGGTTTAGGGTTTAGGGTTTAGGGTTTAGGTGTTAGGGTTTAGGGTTTAGGGTTTGGGGGTTTAGGGGTTTAGGGGTTTAGGGTTTAGGGTTTAGGGTCCCCTTCCACCCTAAAGCCTCAAACCCCAAAACCTACCTTTGAAACACCCTGAAGAAATACCTTTAAAAACCAAAGAAACCTCTTGCATTAAGATTTTTTTGGGTCACGCAAAGAGCAGCAACCATAAGGTCCCTCCGAGGCCCCGAAACTTCCGAAACCCAGAAGCCTGAACCCCTCCAATGACCCAGAACCCTAAACCCTAAACCCCAAACCCTAAACCCCAAACCCTAAACCCTAAACCCTAAACCCCAAACCCCAAACCCTAAACCCTAAACCCCTAAACCCCCAAACCCCTTTCAATGCACGGCACCGCGCGCCTCCCGCTCTTGCTGCGTGAGGGCCTTGGTGGCTGCATCGGCCGCGACCTGCCATCGGGATCTGGGGTTTGTTGGGTAAGGTTTAGGGTTTAGGGTTTTGGGTTTAGGGTTTAGGGTTTAGGGTTTAGGGTTTGGGGTTTGGGGTTTAGGGTTTAGGGTTTAGGGGTTTGGGTTTAGGTTTTAGGGTTTGCGGGTTTAGGGCTTAAGGCTTAGGGCTTAGGATTCAATCAGGGCTTGTGCGGTGTAGGGTTTACAGTTCACGGAGTCAGGACGACGTGGGGATCGTTCCTAATTAGGGTTCCTACTCGATCACGAAGGGGGTCGTACCCATTGAACATGTGGCTAGTTCTCGAAACTAGAGTCCCTTTTGGGCTTCCCGGCATGTAGCACGGCACCCTAAATGAAGCACCCCAAAAGGGAACCCCCAAACCTTCAACCCTAAACCGTAAGCCCTAAACCAAGGAAGACGATACGGCGTTGAAACACGCCGGCCCATGATTGAGAGAGAGAGGCCGCAGCTGCAAGGTAGCCAGTGGCCAGCGCACGGCACCACCACGACGCTTTGCTCCCATGTGGAACCCTTAGCAGACTTCCTCACAGGGTCCGGTGCCTCCTTTCTCCTGGCGGTCCTTCCGCCCTGGGAGGTGAAGAAACAGACTCAAGCAATGATTGCCCGAATGTCTCCATACAGAGCCAGCTCAACACTCTCAGCGCATTTGCTCGATCCTTTCGATCTGCTCCATTCTCCGAGCTTTTCCACCTTCCTTCATTTCTTCCAGCTGCTCAGTCCTTTCTTCCATCTTTTCTCTCTGAGCTTTGCACCCCGATGGAGGGATCGGCCGACGCACACCAGTGGGCGCACCACGTCTCCGCACTTCGCACAAGGGCACATCGGTATCATCTGCCCGGTAGAGCTGCCGCCCTCTGACACGCATCTGCATTGAGCCCCAAATCGCACATCTATGCCCTGCCCGGAGAGTCACATAGGGTCTAGGATTCAGGGTTCCCTACACCCTAAACCCTGAACCCTCAACCCCCGAGCCCTAAAGCCTAATTGAAGGCTGCAATATGCTTGTCTATCCTTACCCCTCGTGTTGCCAAAAGTGCTTCCGACAAGGCATGTTGGGGAGGGAGAGGGGGCGGGGAGCAACGCAAAAACTACGATTTGCTGAAGAACCACAAAAAACCACATGAAAAAATGATAACCCCTATATTACCCTTATAAGGAAGAGTTTGTTTTCTTCAAGGGGGAGGGGGGGGTTCTGAAGCAATTGGCAGGTAACGAAAGGCAAACCCTAAACCCTAAACCCTAAACCCTAAACCCTAAACCCTAAACCCTAAACTGCATTTGCACCTAAGGAGGCCTCGCGGCTTAGGGTTTAGGGTCATAGGGTTCAGGGTTTAGGGTTTAGGGTTTTAGGGTTTTAGGGTTTAGGGTTTTAGGGTTTTAGGGTTTAGGGTCATAGGGTTTAGGGTCATAGGGTTTAGGGTTTTAGGGTTTAGGGTTTTGGGTTTTAGGGTTTAGGGTTCAGGGTTGAGGGTTGGGGGTTGAGGGTTTTAGAATTTGGGGTTGAGGGTTGAGGGTTGAGGGTTGAGGGTTGAGGGTTTAGGGTTTAGGGTTTAGGGTTTAGGGTTTAGGGTTTAGGGTTTAGGGTTTACACACACAGACCCTGGAACCGCAAAGCCAGATTAGACCCAAACCCAGATGAGACACAAACCGCGAGAAGCACCAAACCCTGCTAAGCCCAAGCCCAAAAAACAACCCTCAAGCCCCTAAACCCCCTAAACCCTAAACCCCCTCATCCCCCCCCAAAACCCCCTAAACCCCCCTAATCCCCGTAAACCCCCTGGACCCCTGACCCTGGGGCTCTACGAGGGCTTCTCGACGCAAGGGTTCGGGGTGCCAAGAAGCTGCCGCCCTTCTTGTTTAATTGCTTTGGGTGTCTTTTCAGGTTTAGGGTTTAGGGTTTAGGGTTTAGGGTTTAGGGGTTAGGGGTTAGGGTCTAGGGTCTAGGGTTTGGGGTTTGGGGTTTGGGGTTTGGGGTTCAGGGTTTACTGTTTAGGGTTTAGGGTTTCGGGTTTAGGGTCTCGAGCCTTTCGGCTTCAAGAGTTCTCACAGTTCACTCGGGCTTAGGGTTGAGGGCTTCTGGGCTCTGAAGCTGCGCCCAGCAAAGCAAGCCCGCAACCCTCAGCCCTGAATCCTAAACCACCCCTCAACCCCACAGGCTGAACCCTAAACCCCCTAAACCCTAAACCCTAAACCCTAAACCCTAAACCCTAAACCCTAAACCCTAAACCCTAAACCCTAAAACCTAAGCCGAAACCCTAAAACCTGAACCCTAACCCCTAAACCCTCGACCCGAACCCCTTCCAAGCCCCCTTGGTGCACCTTCGCCAACTCCACCGGATGCTCCTGACTGGGTGTGCTAGATAATGAGCTTGGGCCCAGGGTTGAGGGCTCAGAGCTGAAGGTTTGGGGTGTAGGGTTTTTCGGGTTTCGGGTTTCGGGTTTAGGGTTTGGGGTTTGGGGTTTGGGGCTTGGGGCTTGGGGCTTGGGGTTTAGGGTTTAGGGTTTAGGGTTTAGGGTTTAGGGTTTAGGGTTTAGGGTTTAGGGTTTAGGGTTTAGGGTTTAGGGTTTAGGGTTTAGGGTTTAGGGTTTAGGGTTTAGGGCCTAAACCCTAAACCCTTGAACCCGATACCCGAAAACCCTATACCTCAACCCAGAAGCCCAGGAAAGCCCTCTCCCCAGACCGGACATCGGCCCCCCCAGAACGGCTCAGGGTTCAGGGTTCAGGGTTTAGGGTTTAGGGTTTAGGGTTTAGGGTTTGGGGTTTAGGGTTTAGGGTTTAGGGTTTAAGGCTTTAGGGTCCCAAGACTTCAGGGTCCGGGTTTAAGGTCTTAGCGTTGGCTTTCGCGTAGGGTTAAAAAGGGACACCCTATACCCTAAACCCTAAACTCTAAGGGTAGTTACATGGTCCCTTAATGCGGCCCTTAAAAAGGGGAACCCTTTAAAACCCTCCCATCTACTCTAGAAAACCCAAGGGCCCATGCATCAGAACCCTTCAAAGAAGGGTAAGGGACCATATGTAGGGCCCATGAAACTTCCTCAGATAAACCCTCAACACCCTAAACCCTAAACCCTAAATCCTACACCTTAAAACCTACAACCTACCTTACCCTCAATGTTTCAATCCTCTCCCTGCTTGTCCTGTCGCTTGAGGCTGAGCATGTCCTGCACTTGCTTCGTGAGGTCCGCCTGGCTTAGGATTGGGTACCTTACTTCTGACTTCAACTTGTATGCCCTAAACCCTAAACCCGAAACCCAAAACCCCAAACCCTCTACCCTTTACCTTTTACCTTTAACTGTTTACCGTTTACGTGTTACCTAGACCGTACCCTCAAACCTTCAAGTAGAAAGGCCTTCAAGGGGGGCTTAGGGTTTAGGATGTTAGGCTTAGCAGTTAGGATGTTAGTGGGTCACCTGGTGCCCCACGAAAACCTATGTAACTAAGTCCATAAGGAACCGGGATGTAATGTTGTAGTGGGGTGCCAAGAAACAGCCCTGAACTAAACCCTACACAAACCCTCAGCCATAAGCCCGAAACCCTATACAAATCCTAGAGACCCGTGTGGCTCCATTTCTGGCACCGCTTGCGAAGGGATGCGGCTAAATCCCAACAAGAACTCACCTTAAGGTATACAGCTTAGGACAACAACCCTGAACCCTAAACGCTAAACCCTAAACCCTAAACTCACAGGGCCGTTCCGGCCCGCCTTGCGGCGGGGCCCAAAGTACAGATTTATGACATCCAGGATGATTAGGATGCTGAGTGCTTGAAAATCCAAAATGCTTACACCCTAAACCCCAATTTTTAGCCCCGACGAATCCTCCAGCTGCCTAGAAGCCCTGATCGCCGAAACCCTGGACCCCTAAGGCGCTGTAAGCCCTCTCATGAGCCCCTGAACCCTTAAACTCTAAAACCCTATACCCTACACCCCTAAACCATCCTAAACCCTAAACCCCTAAACCCTAAACCCTAAACCCTAAACCCCTAAACCCCTAACCCCTAAACCCTAAACCCCTAAACCCTAAACTCCTCAAACCCCCGAAACCCTCAACGCTTGGGACGCCGGCCAGGCAGCTGCGGAGCTGCTTGAACTCCTTGGTGCTCAGCCTGGGTCTTGGGGGGTGCTCTGCCCCAGGGCAGAAGAGGGTTTAGGGTTTAGGGTTTAGGGTTTAGGGTTTAGGGTTTAGGGTTTAGGGTTTGGGGTTTAGGGTTTGGGGGGGGGGGTTTGAGGGGATTAGGGGATTAGGGGTTTAGGGGTTTAGGCCCAGGGGTTTGGGGGTTTTAGGGGTTTAGGGGTTTAGGGGTTTAGGGGTTTAGGGGTTTTGGGGTTTAGGGGTTTAGGGGTTTAGGGGTTTAGGGGTTTAGGGGTTTAGGGGTTTAGGGGTTTTTGGGGTTTAGGGGTTTAGGGTTTTTAGGGGTTTTGAGGGTTTAGGGGTTTAGGGGGTTTAGGGGTTTAGGGGTTTAGCGGTGTGGGTTTGGGATTGAAGGGCTTGTAAGCGTAGGGGGTTGAGGGCGTGTAGCTTTGCTCAATGCTCTTGTCCTTTCTGCAACTACCAAAACCCTATGCCCCAGACCCCAAACCCTAAACACCCCAAACCCTAAACCAACAAACTCCCAAACCCCCAAACCCGAAAAACCCCAAATCCCAAACCCCAAACCTCCAAACCCCAAACCCCAAACCCCCCTAAACCCGAAATCCCTAAACCCTAAACCCCAAACCCTAAACCCCAAACCCTAAACCCTAAACCCTAAACCCCAAACCCTAAACCCCAAACCCCAAGCCCCAAACCCTAAACCCCAAACCCCAAACCCCGAACCCCGTGGAGGCCCCGCGAGGACGCCGCTGGTCCAGCGCCGCCTGCCGGAGCGTGCTGTTCAGCCGGAGCAGCTCCTGGAGGCCGCGCTTTTGAGGCCCTGCTTGGAGGTTTATGCGGTTTAGGGTTTAGGGTTTGGGGTTTAGGGTTTGGGGTTTAGGGTTACTCATCTCGTTTGTTTCACATCGGACGCCCTCAGGAGTCTTGAAGCGTCGGCATTGGTAGGATGAGCGTGGGGCGCGTTTGCAACGCGTGAAAGGTGAGTGAAACCGCGGAGTGCTTTACTAAGTTTTGCAGCCGCTACAGCATAAACTGCTTCAGGCCTTGAAGAGCACAGGACATCAAGTTTATGGAATTCCCTCGAAGTTATGACTGTACTGATAACCCAACTATAACCACCTTAGGGCACTTAAGGGGATTGCAAGTGGGTTATAAGCACAGTTATAACTGGGTATTTAGTATTAAGTACCAAGTAAACAGGGCGCCCGATAAACCCAAATACGGCAAACATACAATATCCCAAAAGGCAAGGTGTTGTGTGTGGGCTTAAGGTTGAGGGCTACGGGTCGAAGGTTTGGGGGGGTTAGGGTTGAGGGTTTTGGGGATTTTGGGTTGAGGGGTTGAGGGCTGAGGGTTTAGGGGTTTAGGGGTTGAGGGCTTGTGGGAGTTGAGAGTCTAGCGGGTGAGGGTTCAGAAGTACGACCCCCTCCCCTCCCCCATGCACTTTGCGTGGCCTCCACGTGAGTTCGCAGACGCTCCGTCTCCACCTTCTCCGAGGCAACGCGTTTTAGAACTCTCACTCCAACTTCGAGCTTAGGGGGGCCTTGAGGGGGATGAGGGTTTCGGTTTTAGGGCACTTTCAGTGGCCTGAACAATTGCAGTTTTCCTTCATTAGGATTTGCCCAGCGTACCCATTCTTATGACACAAGCCCCTATATTAAGGGTGTGGCGTATAGGTTGGGGCAGTTGAGGGCTATGGCTGAAGATTGGAAAGGATGAGGAGGGTAATTATAGGGCTGAGGGCTGCAATTAAGCGGCCGGCGCTGTAGTGTCCCACCGCCGGACAGCTTAATTGCAGCGGCCGGCCCTCCTGTATCCCGCAGCCCGACCGCTTAATTGCAGACCCCCCCTCCGGAATGAAGCGGCCGTCAAGGGCCACCAACCGCTGAATTACCGCTCCCAGGGCTTAATTGCAGATGGGGCGTCTGCAATTAAGCTTGGGGCTCGGTGGTTAAGCTTTTCAGCTTTCGCAAGTTCTAGCTGTAGCTGTGGCACCGCAGCCATCCACCCACCCACCGCACCGGTGCTTGCACCTTAGGCTTAATGTTGGACACGTAGGGGTCGCTCTATAAAGTCAGCTTGGCCGGGCTGTTCGGGCAACCCTAAACCCCCCCAAACAAAACCGAGGCTGGGTTGGGAGAGAGAGCCTTGAACACCCGTGCACGCTACGCACGCCTGGCAAACCCTAAACACCAAACTCCCTAAACCCGAAACTCCCTAAACCCTAAACCCTCGACCCTAAACTCCCTCAACCCCAACCCTAAACTCCCTAAACCCAAAACCCTCAACCCCAAACCCTAAACCCTAATCCCCAAACTCCCGGTGCTGGAGCCTCGTCGGCATGGTGCCGCGACTGCAACTGGGCAACCAACTCGTTGATGTTTCCTGCCGCCCCGGAAAAGTTTAGGGTTTAGAGTTTAGGGTTTAAGGTTTAGGGTTTAGGGCGTGCCAAACGGAAGCGCGCTTTGGGAGCGCGCGGTAGTCTGCAGACCTACCCACCCCAAGACCGCCCACTTACAACTCTCAAGGAGTTAAGACCTTTTATTTTTTTACGAAGCATCACTTGAGAAGGGGCTACGAAAGCTAGTCACCACAGGGGGGTGGCATGCAGCGAGTCGGCAGGACTTGGAGCCGCCGGCGCAGCTTTGTCCGTATTTCAGGCACATGCCTCAACCGGTTAGTCAGGTAAGATCGAAGACCCCTAAACTCGAAATCTGAAGCCCTAAACTCCTTCAGCCCCCTTGCTTCCCCCGCTGGAACCCCGTGTCGCAAACGAAGTTTAGGTACAGGGACGCTCTGTTCAGTACGACCTCTGCAAAGTACCACAGACCTTCAGAGCATGGTGACTGTGGGGGGCGGGGGAGGACCTTGGGGGGGGTGGGGGGGGACCTTGTGGGGGGGGGGGGGGGGGGGGGAGCTGAAGGTGGTAGGGGGGGGGCCGGGGGGGGGCGCCGGCACCTTATCCTTCCAAAATGCTTCATGGTGAGGTGAGGGGGGGGGGGGGGGGCCCCCCCCAACCCCCACCTTAAGTCTTGGGTTTCGGACCTGTTAAGGTGTGGAACCCTTTTTTTCCCTGGAAGCTTCTTAACAAGGTGAATACCAGTGCATGGGTAAACGACAACTCCCGCCAGCTCCACAGAGCTAGCTTTCGTGACATGAGTCAGCACTCACGCCCTTTTGGGGACCTCGACAAGGTGCGTGGACCAGGGCATTTGCGATGCGCAAACGGGGCGAGGCAGGGTCAGTTGGGTTGGGGCGAAGGGGCTAAGGCCAGGGATGGCCGGGCCAGGAACAGACACAGGCAGCGAGGCTTGGTTGGCGCGAAGGGGCTAAAGCCAGGGAGGCAGGGTCAGGTCAGGGGCTTGGGCTGGCGCGAAGCGAGTGGACAGCTGGGTTGTGGACCAAGCCAAAACTGGTGTGCGGACAGCAGGCTTGGCGCGAAGGGGTGAGGCCAGCAAAGCCAGGCCATGGAATCATTACTGCAATATACTGCGACAGAGACGCTGAATCAGCCCTAAACCTTAAACCCTAAACCCTAAACCCAAAACCCTAAACCCTAAACCCTAACCCCAACCCAAACCTCTTGCATAGGGTTTGGGGCCTACAGGCGTCAACGCAGCTCGATGGCTTCTTTCGAGCCTGTTCTTTGGTTAGGGTTTAGGGTTTAGGGTTTAGGGTCTAGGGTTCAGGGTTTAGGGTTCATCCCGAAACCCTAAACCACTACACCCTAAACCCCCCGCTTGGCCTGCACCAGCGTCGCTGACCGCTGTTCGGCCTGACCGCACCGAAGCCCAGACCCCTGAACCCTGAACCCTAAACCCTAAACCCTAAACCTTCGCTCCGTGGGTTTAGGGTGTGGGTTTTTGGGGTTTAAGCTTTGAGGTTCAGGGTTCATAAACGACCCAAAAGTCCAACGAACGAAAGCCCCAAGCCCCAAAGCCCCCAACACACCGAGGCCCTTAAAAACCTGGAAATCCGGAAGCCCATAAGATGCCCCAAAATCCGTTAACACTAACATGAGCGTGCATATGCGTCAACATTAAGACAAATAATCGCATCAATATGAATAGAATATGAATGTTGGAAGGAAAGCCAAAATGACTCTTGCTAGCAAAGGAACACTAGTAGTTACTGTAACCCTAACCGTATTCGCGACAGCAAAGTAATAGTGAATTGCATGCTATAATCGTATTTGGGAAGAGTAAGAATAAGAGTAAGAGTAAAAGTAGGTGGAGGAGCAGTAGCAGTAGAAGTAGCAGTAGCAGTAGCAGTAGCAGTAGCAGTAGCAGTAGGAGTAGGAGTAGGAGTAGTAGTAGCAGTAGTAGTAGTAGTAGTAGTAGTAGTAGTAGTAGTAGTAGTAGTAGTTGTTGTTGTTGTTGTTGTTGTTGTTGTAGTTGTTGTTGTTGTTGCTGTTGCTGTTGTAAAATAAACTCCGAACAAGCGGAGCCAAAACCCCAAGTAATAGCCAAGTAAACTCCGAACAATTGGCACCAACCCTAGTTAGAAATTCCGAGCAATCGGCACCAAAATGAAATTCCGAACAATTGGCACCAGCCCTGGCTAAATTTCGAACAATCGGCACAGGGTTTATGGTCCGACGGTTGAGGGCCAAGGGGTTTAAGGTGCAGGGCCCTGTAGGATTCGGGGCCGAGGGCCTAAGGTTCAGGGCCAGGCATTTGGCCCAGGGGTGTAGGGAATCAGCAAACAATATCTTCCGAGTGAAATTACATTGTCTCAATGTTGTGGGATTCTTTGGACGGGTGGATATTTCTTCCAACGCTTGAGAAGCTGCTTGACTAGTGAGTGCTTGGACTTGAGACGCTGAACCCTAAGCCCTAAACCCTAAACCCTAAACCCTAAACCCTAAACCCTAAACCCTAAACCCTAAACCCTAGGCCACACCTGCGCGCTGCTCCTCCGCGTGGGCGAGAACCTCCCGGAGCTCACGGACGCAGCTCTGGGCCTGCGGGAGCTTAGGGTTTAGGGTTTAGGGTTTAGGGTTTAGGGTTTAGGGTTTAGGGATTTTGGGGTTTAGGGATTTTGGGGTTCAGGGGCCTAGAGTTTATGGGCTTAGGGATTTTGGGGTAGGGTTTAAAGTTTAGGAGTCAGGGTTTAGGGGTTTAGGGGGTTAGGATTTTAGGGATTGAAGGTTTCAGGGTTTTTTAGGGGTTGAGGGCTTGGGCTTTGGGTTTGGGGTTTTGGGTTTGGGGGTTTGGGGGTTTGGGGTTTGGGGTTTGGGGTTTGGGGTTTGGGGTTTGGGGTTTGGGGGATTCGGGGTTTTGGGTTTTGGCCTTACGGTTTCGGGCTTGGGGCGTTTAGGGTTTTGAGTCTTGGGGTTGATGGCTTTGGGCCATGGAGTTCAGTACCCCTTAACCACGGAACATCCCTTGAAGATGATAGGCTAAGAAAAGCTTCCTGGATGAAGGGATTGTTGGGAGTCCCCTCCCCCTGCTGCGCATGACCTTTGTTTCGGCCAATTGCATGGTTTAGGGTTTAGGGTTTAGAGTTCACCGGGTTCACCCAAAAACAAGCTTGCCCCAGGAAACAGAATGCAAAATGCAAGGTGGGGGTTTGGGGAGTTGAAGGCAGCAGCTTAGGGCCTAAGGCGCCGAAGGCTTAGGGCTTAGGGTTTGGGGCCTAAGGCTTGGGGGCTTGGGGCTTAGGGTTTAGGGCTCAGGGTTCTCAAGGTTCGAGGATCGTGGGGGTCGAAGGGCTGTTCAGGCAAAGCTTCTACGTGCCACTTCGGGGAGTTTTGTGATTTTTTTGGTCTCGCGACTTAGGGTTCTGGGGCGTAGGGGTTCGGGTTTCGGGTGCTGGGACGCTTTGAGGTTTTGGGGTTGGGAAGTTGAAGATTTGGGGTGTCTGCGCGCAGGGCTGTTTCAAGGGTTTCTGTGCAGACTTGAGACCAACTAAGGCTTTGCAGAACAGCGGCCCAAACCCAAAACCCCCTTAAGAACCCCTCGTGAATACGGCTCAGGGTTTCGGCCCCCTGAACACCCTAAACCCTCGCCCTCTTCCTCCGTGCCGGTGCCTAAACCATGCAGTTTGGGCTTTGGGGTTTGCGGTCCTCCTCGCGAAAGACCTGCCGCCACCGCTCTAAGTCCGACATGATGTACTGCCTCAGCTTGCCGTGCTTAGGGGGGGGTTGCTTCTTGGGCTGGTCGTCAATGGTGTCCACGTGCACAGCTTCGAGTTTGAAGGCTTCTTTTCAAGTTTCAGGACGGTAGGGTTCTTGAAGTTTAGGGCTTCTTGCATCACGAGCTCCTGCCAGCATGTCTGCTCTAGCCCCAAACCCCAAACCTTACATCCCAAAACCCCAATCCCTAAACCCCAAGCCAAACCCTCAACCCTCAACCCTAAACCCTAACCCCTAAACCCCTAAACCCTAAACCCTCAACCCTAAACCCTAAACCCTAAACCCCAAACCCTAAACCCTCAACCCCCCCAAAGCAGCCCTGGGGCCTCAACCCTGAATTTCCCCGGAGCCCAACTCCCAAAACCCTAAACCCTAAACCCTCCCTCCCCAAGCCCTCCCTAACCCTCCTGAAGCCCTCCTAGACCCTCCTTAAACGCTGGCAACCCCAGCTTTGAGGGCTTAGGCCCTTTAAACCTTTCAAGCCCTAAACCCTAAACCCTAAACCCTAAACCCTAAACCCTAAACCCTAAACCCTAAACGCTAAACCCTAAACCCTAAGACCTAGACCCTAAACCCTAAACCCTAAACCCTAGACCCTAAACCCTAAACCCCAAACCCTACCCTAAACCCCTGCCGGGCGGCCGGAGAGGCCCTGATGTACTTTGCATCCTCGGGGGCTGAAACAGAGGCGACGGCTGCCATTGCTCGGGCAGCGGCCGTCCCGCCATTGGGGCCTCGGCGCAAAGCTTGAGGGTTTGGGGGCTTAGGGGGTTCGGGGTTGAGGGTTTGGGGTTTAGGGTTTGGGGTTTAGGGTTTAGGGTTTAGGGTTTAGGGTTTAGGGTTCCAGCCACTGTTTCATGAAACCCGAGAAGAGCCCCCCACGTTTGGGCTTAGGGTTTTGGGTCGAGGGTTTAGTAGGGTTGAGGCTTTAGAGTGTGGGGTTCAAGGTTCCGTCCATACGGCCCGCGCACCAGAAACGACGCCCGCGCACCAGAAACGAACAAGAAACAAAGCCAAGCCTGGAAACTCAATTCAGAATCCAGTACTGGGAACCCTATAACCCTACGACCTAAACCCAGGTAGCCCTAAACCCCTCAACGTCAAGCCCTTCTAACACTAAACCCTTCTAGGCCTTCAAGCCCCGGCCTTTGTAACCCCAAACCCTGATCTTATCACCCTGAACCTTGCAACCCTAAACCCTGAAAGCCACAAGTCGCCCTTGCGACCCTGAACCCTAATCTGAAAGGCTAAGCCCTAAACCCCAAACCCCAAACCCCAAACCCTAGACCCCAAACCCGCAACCCCACACCCTAAACCCCAAAGCCTAACCCTCAACCACCCGAAAGCCGAAACCTGAAGTACCCGAAATCCTAAACCCCACACCCTAAACCCTAAACCCGAAACCCTGACCCCTACACCCGAAACTCTAGAACCCCAAACCCTCAACCCTAGACCCCAAACCCGGAAACCATAACCCTAAACCCCAAGCCCCAAACCCTAAACCCTAACCCGAAACCCTAAACCCCAAACCCGGAAACCGTATACCCAAAAACCCAAACCCTGAATCCTACACCCTGAACCCGAAACCCTAAACCCTACACCCGAAACCCCAAACCCTAAACCCCAAACCTTAAACCCTAAACCGCAAACCCTAACCCCAAACCCGGAAACCGTAAACCCCCAAACCCTGAACTAAAAGCGAAACCCTAAACCCTAAACCCGGAACCCAAAACCCCAAACCCCAAACCCGCAACCCGAAACCCCAAGCCCTAAACCTAAACCCGAAACCCAACACCCTAAACCCTAAACCCTGAACCCTGAACCCTAAACCCCTAAACCCGAAACCCTAAACCCTAAACCCTCAACCGCTGACAAGCTGAGTTTTATATAATCCAAAACATTTCTGACAGCCAAATGCTCAACTTACGTAAACCTGGAAAGGGTGGGTTGCCCCCAGCTCCCCCGGCCCGCCCCTTCTTCGGTTCAGACCAAACCCCCCCCCCCGCCCCCCCTCGCCCCCCGCCTCAATCCCGCCCCCCCCAAAAGAAAACCAAAAGTTCCAAAACAAAAACTTTCGTTCAAAACAAAACGTTTCGTTCAAAACGTTTCGTTCAAAACGCTTCGTTCAAAACAGTTCGTTCAAAACGCTTCGTTCAAAACTTAACCCTATACAATTTCTATCAGCCCGAAACCCTAAACCCTAAACCCCAAACCCTAAACCCTAAACCCTAAACCCGAAACCCTAAACCCCAAATCGCGCCCGGCTGCCCCGGGAGCTACGTAGTCGGCTCCGGCGGGGCCAAGAAGCCTGGGGCTGCCCGACGAAATTTGAGGGTTTAGGGTTTAGGGTTTAGGGTTTAGGGTTTAGGGTTTAGGGTTTAGGGTTTAGGGTTTAGGGTTTAGGGTTTAGGGTTTAGGGTTTAGGGTTTAGGGTTTAGGGTTTAGGGTTTAGGGTTTAGCGCTTAGGGCTTAGGGCTGAAAGTTTCGGGCAAGGCTTTTCAGGGTTTTCAGGGTTCACAGGTTTCTTTTGGGAATGGGTGGGTCCTAGGGCATTGTAAAGTTTTGGGCTTAGGGGTTTTCAGGCTTTTTGGGGTTGTAGGCTTTTTCTAGGCTTATAGGATCAGGTGGTTCATTGTGTTTGCAAAGTTTAGGGCCTTCAGGTTGTTAGGGGATTTAGAAGGCCTATGAAGCTCTGCGTGGGCTCGGTTTCTTGAAGGGGGCTTTCCCAAGGGGAGGTGTTTAGGGTTTACCCTAAACACCAAACACCTAAGCCCTAACACTAAACCCTAAACACTACACCCCAAACCCCAATAACCTAAACCCTGAAGACTAAACCCTAAACACTAAACCCGAAAAACCTAAACCCTAAACCCCAAACCCCAAACACGAAACACTAAACCCTAAACCCTAAAGACCAAAACTCTTAAACCCCACCCCCTAAACCCTAAAGCGCCCAACTGAACCCAGCAACTCCATGTCCGACTTCCTGGGCGTCCGCGGGGCTTGGTAGCCCGGCACCGTCCTTGAGGAGATGGGTGAAAGAAAACAGACAACCAATAGAGCGTTTAGGGTTTAGGGCTTGGGGTTTTAGGGTTCGAGGGTTTGAGGGTTTTTCGTGGTTAAGGGTTTAAGGGTTTAGGGTTTAGGGTTTAGGGTTTAGGGTTTGGGGCTTTAGGGCTTAGGGTTTGAGGGTTTAAAGGTTTAAGGCTTTAGGGCTTAGGCCAAGGGCCTGAGGTTTTTGGGATTTAGGGTTTGGCGTTTTCAGGAACCCATACACCATCCGCGAGAAACCAAACTCTCCCTCCTAACACCCCCCCGCACCCAAAAACATACTTACCATAAACCCTAAACCCTAAACCCTAAACCCTAAACCCTAAACCCTAAACCCTAAACCCTAAACCCTATACTTACCGTAAACCCTAAACCCTAAACCCGAAACCCGAAACCTTTGACTGTTCCACTCCCAGAGCACAGATCCTCCGCCGGAACACAACTCATGGTTTATATGGCTTTTCGGAGAAGAGGGAGCTTCCTAGATTAAGGATTACAGTAGTTTGGGGTTGAGGGCTTACGAAGATCATAGTACTTCGGGATAAGTTGGTGGTATATTCAGGCGTACCCTACTCTGGGGAACTACCCGTCCTTGTGTTCCAGCCGAAGGCTTTCTCGTCTACCCGGGCCAGGCACAAACAAAATGCAAAAAAAGAGAGAAAACACATCAAAAGAATACACAAATGAATAAACATCATCCGGTACTCTGTCCCACCGTCGAAGCTGCACCGTCAGGAGCGGTAAAGCGTTACTCTCGGTGATGTATACCCTAAAAGCCCTAGAAGGCCTAAGCCCTATACGAAACCCTGTTCTTAAACATTGGTAGCCCAGTAACCATCTTATAATAAGGGCACACTTTTTTGGGTTGGTCATTTTAAGGGAAGCCAGAACCCAAAAAATGGTAAAGGGTAGCTTTTACCTGGGAGTCCAAGACAAGAAAACATCGAAGGTCACCCTAAACCCTAAACTTTGAACCCTGAACCCTAAACCCTGTAAACCCTAAACCCTGAGTAGTGTGTCGAATCTTGAGGCGGCCGAGCGGCCGAGGAGGCTTGGGGCCTTTCAGCAGGTGCACGTTGGGAAGAATGCCCGGGTGTTCCTCCGGATTGTCGGACTCATCCATGGCGAGAAGAACCCTGACCCTCAGGCTCAGGAAAGCGATTCCCCCTGTATCCTGCACAGGGTATGCAAGGAGAGTCCTGGGACGTTGAAGACTAGGAGCTTGCGCTACTGACAATGCCCACTGCGACTTAGCTACGGTGTACTTTGTGAGGCCACGTGCTTTGGCGCCTCTACATGCATCTGGATCAAGAAGACGGCAGGCGCATGCTGTCCTCAAGCCCTGAACCCCAGAAACCCCAAACACCCCAAACCCGACAACCCTAAAACCTAAACCCCTAAACGCAACAACCCTAAACCCCTTTCTTTAGTTTCTTGAGCCCGTTTTGTCAAAAAGTCTTCTTGGGTTCTTTAAATGACCTGTACAGTCGTTTGGTTTTGGGGATTCTGTGGGCTATTCTTACTGTGGGGTTGGGTCTTGGTACTTTAGGGGTCTTAAGATTTAGGGTTTAGGGTTTAGGGTTTAGGGTTTAGGGTTTAGGGTTTAGGGTTTAGGGTTTAGGGTTTAGGGTCTAGGGTTTAGGGTTTAGGGTTGTAAGTAGAGCTATACTTGGGTGATGAGCACCATGAACCTCCAAGTACCCTGCAGAAATCCTTAAACCCCTAAAGTACCAAGACCCAAGCCCAACAGTAAGAAGAGCCCACAGTCTCCCCAAAACCAAACGACTGTACAGATCATTTAAAGAACCCAAGAAGCCATTTTTGAAAAAACGGGCTCAAAAAGCTAAAGAACTATAGATGATTTGAAAAGCCCAAGAAGCCTTTTAAACAACTTGATAAACATGTCTTTAAAATATCTTTACAAAAAAACACCCCAACAGTAGCGAGAGGGGCATCGTGTTTGAGGGTTACGGGTTGGAGAGTTTGAGGGCTTGAGGGCTTAGGGTTTGAGATTTTGGCTTATATGCTTCAACCTCAACGGGTAAACAGGCGAAGGACTTCGAGCCACACCCTTTTTTCATGTGCCCATGGGCGCCAGCAGAGATGCAGATGAGTTCCGCGCCTGGGGGGCTATTGCAATTATTGGCTTGGCTGCTGCAAAATATTCACTGTTGGTTAGGAGGGAATGGGGGGATGAGGTACCCTGTATAATCCCTTGAAGGGTATATGGTAGGGCCCCTAATTCCCTCCTTCCCTGCTAACCAACAGTAAGACTAAATGGCAAAACATTGGCTTGGCATTGCTGCGCAATGCCCAGCAACCCACTCCGAAGAAAACCTCCGGAGGGCGCTTGGTGCCCTCTCTAAATGATGGTCCTTTTTGGGCTTTGCTATTATAACCCTAAACCCTAAACCCTAAACCCTAAACCCTAAACCCTACACCCAAGCGGTACCCAAAAAAGACCATAATATGGAGGGCTGACCATGAAAAAATTTGGGGGCTGTGCTTGGAAGGTTTAAAGGACGGCCAACGGTGAATTTACTTCAAGCAAGCAACACCTGTGTCCCAACCTTCTTGAAGGCCCGCACCCCTAACCTTAGGGTTTAGGGTTTGGGGTTTAGGGTTTAGGGTTTAGGGTTTAGGGTTCAGGGTTCAGGGTTCAGGGTTTAGGATCCCTAAACCCCTAAACCCTAGACCCCTAAAACCCTATCCCTCCCTAAACCCCTAGATGCCTTGAACCTTCCAGCAAGAGACTCTCCAGAGGTAAAAGAGCACTTGGAGGTTAACCTCCAAGCGCAAGAGCCTCACAAAGGCACCCCCGCAAGAGGGCCTCACAGACCGACGGAGGCCTGGGAAGGAGGGTTGTTTTGGCTTAGGGTTCAGAGTTTGAGGCTTAGGGTTTCGAGTTTAGGGGTTCGGGGTTTAGGGTTTAGGGTTTAGGGTCTGGGGTTTGCGGTTTAGGGTTCAGAGTTTGAGGCTTAGGGTTTCGGGTTTAGGGGTTCGGGGTCAGGGTTTAGGGTTTAGGGTTCAGGGGGTAGTTTTAGGTTTTCAGAACCAATCAACAACCAAGTAATATCAACCAACAATTCATTAATAATTTAATTAGTCATATGATTAATTAACCCAAATTAATATGGAAGGAGGGTTTAGGCTGTTAAGGTGTGCTTTCGGGGTTTAGGGCTTAGGGTTTAGGGTTTAGGGTTTAGGGTTTCGGGACCCCCCGAAAAAAAATCCAGGGCCGGGCGGCCACGCACATCAGCGAGAGCGACAGCACCAAGCACAGGGCCGCCACCAAGGTGAGGAGCTTCTGGGGCTTACTCTTGCCGCGCAGCTCCTGCAGGTTTTTGCCCCAAGGCTTTTGGATCCCTTCTATGTGGGTTCGGCTGCGGCCTCTATGGCTTGCATGGCTTTTAGGGCGGGGCAAAACACCCCCTGAAGCCTAAACACAAAACTCCAAAAGCCCCTAAACCTTGAATCCTAAACTCCTGACCCCTAAACCCTAACCCCATAAACCCCCTGAACCCCTAAACCGTTGAACCCCCCAAATCCCTGACTCTTACGCTGCGTGGTCTCAAGAACCAAGAGGGACCACCCCCATGGCTGTCGTCTCTTTGAGCTTCGACATGGAAGGGCATGTGGTGTAGGGTTTAGGGTTCAGGGTTCAGGGTTTAGGGTTTAAGGTTTAGGGTTTAGGGTTTAGGGTTTAGGGTTTAGGGTTTAGGGTTTAGGGTTTAGGGTTTAGGGTTTAGGGTTTAGGGTTTAGGGTTTAGAAAACCCTAAATACAACCGAGGCGCTGGAGCCCATGGTCGAGGCCGCTGCCTTTTTCTTCTTCCCGCCTCGGCTTGTGTTTAGGGTTTAGGGTTTAGGGTTTAGGGTTTAAGGTTTAGGGTTTAAGGTTTAGGGTTTAAGGTTTAGGGTTTAAGGTTTAGGGTTTAGGGTTTAGGGTTTAGGGTTTAGGGTTTAGGGGTTTAGGGTTTAAGGTTAGGGTTTAGGGTTTAGGGTTTAGGGTTTAGGGTCCGCCGACCCTGGCGGCGTGTTGGATGGGAAAAGGAGGTGAAAACTTCCCTCTTTCTGGGTAGGGGGGGGTACCCCCCCAACGTTTCATAGAGGCTCAAGCAAATCAACTTTTGGCATCCTTTGAGCTGACGAGCACGTTTAAACCTTTCAACTATGCTCCAGCGGGGTCGGCGGCTTGAGCCGGAGGCTCTTAAATCCGGCCCCCGTGCCGCCCGTGGTCCAGGGCGGAGCCCGCGTCGCACTAAAGCACTAGCGTTAAGGGGCGAGCGCCCGAGCCGCCGACCCCGCCCAAAATTGCTTCAAATTCGCGCGGGGCCCTTCGGGAGGCCTCCAAAACGGCATCCAAGGGGACGCAACGCGCGGTGGTGCGAAAAGCACGAAAACCTCGTAAAAATCATGGGTTTTTGCGAAAAACCGAGGCCACAAAACACCTGCAGCACCCCATTAAACCCTCACGGGCGCGCATCATCGGCCCTAGCTTTTCACATGGGGCGCGCGCCAGGCCGAAACCACGTTTTTCAAGGTTTGGGGGGGGTACCGGAAGCCCAAAACCAGGCGAGCATCATGAGCATCAGCAGCCCTGGCCCGCGGGCCCAAGGCAATAAAAAACGCTGAAAAACGCTGAAATCACCGTAAATACCGTGTTTTTATGAGGTTTTTCACGCGTGCCTCCGACCCCCACCCCTGTTGCCCTTGACCCGCCCCCAAAGTGCGCATCATCGAAACCCACGTCCGGGGGGGGGTCTGCTGATGCTGCTGATGCGCGGGGTCCGGGCGCATCATCGAGCCATCGCTTCTCTTGGGCTTCGTGGGGGGGTCCGGGCCCACGGCCCAGAGACCCAGCTGATGCTCATGATGCTCGGTTTGGGGGGGTGTTCCAACAGCAGAAAACCTCGTAAATACCGAGTGTTTTGTGGGTCCACGTAAAAACGCCCCTAAAATCGCTCATTTTACGCGCTCGAACGGCTTCGTGCCTACAAAACACCCGAACAGCAGGACCCCGAATGCCCTTAAGGGCATTCGGGGTCTTGCTTTTGGGGGTTTCGTGGGCACGCAAGCGTTCAAGCACATACAATCGGCGTGTTTAAGGGGGTTTTGGATGGCCTGGGGGAGGCCGCTGATGCTCATGATGCTCCCTTTCCTGGGTCCCAAAAGGCTTCCCAAGCCAAAAAACACGTGTTTACAGCGTTTTCTGAAGGTTTTTCGAAGGCAAAACGCATGCATAGAATGCTTTTAAGGCCCCCAAACCAACCCCACTGATGCTCCTGATGCGGGTGCGCGCGCGCGCGCGCGGCGCGCGCGCGCGCGCGCGCCGGGGGGGGAGGGGGGGGGAGGGAGGGGGGGCGAAGGCAGGAGAAAGAGAGACAGAGAGAAGGAGAGGACAAAGACACGGGAAAGAGAAGACAGTGCCAAGGTTCAAGGTTTCGTGCTTTGGGGGGCGGGGGCCGGCCCGTGCCGCTAGGCCTGAAATTTAGGGTTTAGGGTTTAGGGTTTAGGGCGCAAGGTTTCAGAGATATTCTCTCAAGCTGAAGATCTCATCGATGGGTGGAGCCCTCGCACAGGAAGTGCCAGAAGCGAGCCTCTGCTCTACAAGTGCAACAGCGCAACTGGCAAGGACGCTGGTTGAAGGTCTCGCAGGGTAGATAAGGCTTAGGGTTTAAGGTTTAGGGTTTAGGGTTTAGGGTTTAGGGTTTAGGGTTTAGGGTTTAGGGTTTAGGGTTTAGGGTTTAGGGTTTAGGGTTTAGGATGTAAGGTCTAGCGTGATTCCTTCTACTCTACAAGTCCTGCTCGACCGGACATTGGGGGGCCCGGGGTTAGGGCTATGGCGTCATTGGACCTGCATGGACCAAATTCCAACACCCAACAGCCGTTTAAGCCCTACAAACACATAACCCGCCTCCCCCCTCCCCAAAGCCCTAAACCCTGAAACCCCCCCCCTCAAACCATAAGCCCTAAACCCAAGGCCTAAGCAGCCCCCTCCTTGAAAACGACCACGCCCATGATGATGGAGAGTAGCAGGCTACTGGTACCGAACATGAATCCCACCGCCTCCCGGGAGATGTTGCTTTTAGGGCTTCTTGGGCTTAGGGTTGAGGACTCAAGGGCCTCTCAAGGCTTTCCAGGCGAGGCTTGCAGGGTCCATAGGGGTCTTATAGAGCTAGTCAAGGTTTATGAGGCTTGTGGGGTTTTATGCGTGTTGGGGCTTCTGCAGGTAAAACCCTCAACCCTGAACCCTAAACCCTAAACCGCTTTTGGTTGACCTAGGCTTCTGGGCTTCAAGGTTGCTAAGGCTTGTGGAAATTTACTGAAAGGAGTTTACAGTTCCCGCAGCCCTCACTTCTGGAGCCAGGGTGGGGCAAGGCTTGCTGCCAAAAACCTGCAAACAAGCAAACACTTCCCGAATATCCTAAACCCTAACCCTAAACCCCAAACCCTCGACCCTAAACCTTAAGAACCCTGCTTAGGGTTTTGGGTTTAGGGTTTAGGGTGGTTTAGGGTTTAGGGTTTAGGGTCCATGCGTCAAGGCTTAGGGTTTAGGCCTTGGGTCGCTGTGGTAATTCGTACATTCCTTCAAGTTTCAGGCATCCTAAACCCGAAACCCGAAGCCGTAAGCACATCCCTGCCGTAGCTCAATATCTACCTGGTTTGGCCTTTCAACCCTTTGAAGCATACTTACCAAAAAAAAAAAGGGAAGAATCCCGTACAAACCCAAGCAAGGAAGATGTTAAGTATCACACGGGAGTAACCTAGGAATAAAAAGGGTGCCCCTTTTTTGGTTTTAAGGGGACTATAAAGGAGCCCCGACCCTAAAAAGATGAAAAAAAGTGGCCTACTCCCGGTCCTAGGATTGCTGCTGCAGATTGCTTCTAGCTGGAAACCCATAACCCATAACCCATAACCCTAAACAATAAGCCCTAAACCCTAAGCCCTGAACCCTAAACCCTAAACCCTAAACCCTAAACTCTAAACCCTAAACCCTAAGCCCTAAACCCTAAACCCTAAACCCTAAACCCTAAACCCAAACCCTACTGGAAGTGCCGCAGTCTGGTGCTTCTTTGGGGAGGCTGAGGGCTTCCGGCTTCTCGGGCTCAGGCTTAGGGCTGCGGAGAGGGCTTAGCCCAAAACCCTAAACCCCAAACCCCAAACCCTAAACCCTAAACCCTAAACCCTAAACCCTAAACCCTAAACCGCAGTTGGGTGTTTCGGGTCAAGGCTTGGAGCTCACCTGGCCTTGGACACCACAGGTGAACCTGTGCCGGGACACAAGGGTGCCGAGGTGGATTTGAGAACATGTTTTAGGGTTGAGGGTTTAGGGTTTAGCGTTCAAGGGTTTGGGGTTTGGGGTTTGGGGTTTAGGGTTTAGAGTTTAGGGTTTAGGGTTTAACCTCCCCTGGAGGAAGGTTTAGGATTTAGGGTTTAGGGTCGAAGCTATCCGGGTTGAGGTAGGACAGCGCAACTACCATCAAGACGTTGGTGCGGCGTTTTACGCGTTGGGGGAGAGGCGACCGTGCTTTAGCATTTTTTCAATAAGACGTGGCGATCCTTGATGAATTGGGACCACTCCTGCTACCCCAAAACGGGGAGGGAAGAGGGGGGCGGGCACGCCAAACCTGGTAACTCAATGCTCAAATCTCCACGTCCAAAGTTTGCGCTGTTCGTTGCCGACCGCAAATCCGCGCTTAGAGCTCTCCTGCGCAACAAGTGCGCCTAACAATTCAAGGGTTCAGCAAGCTCCCCTTGAACCCCGAACCGATACATTTGGTTTTATGTTTGGGGTGGATGGTTTCTAGGGTTTTTTGGGGGGAGGTTTTTTACACTTCCGGGTTTGCAGAGTGTCGGATTCAGGGCTGAGGGAACTAAACCTTGAAGCCCCGAATTCCCTGCCTACAAGGAAGAGGAACTGCCCGGTGCCCACGCAAGTGCCGGCGAAGGCATCGTATAAAACCGCCTCCGTTGTTTGGCTTCTTTCCGGGGTGTGGGGCTAAGGCTTCTCCCGATAGCCAAGAACCCTAAAAGCTAAACCTAAACCCTCAACCCTAAACCCTCAACTAAAGCGAGCTGCGGGCGCTGCGGTTTGGGCCAATGCCTTAGGGGGCTTTCACGCCTCCCAAAGGCCTTAGAGGCCTCGCAGAGCTGTCGGGGCTTTTCAGGAGTTGTCAAAAGGGCTTCTAGGACTTGAGGAGGCCCCTGCACGTCCTCGAAAACACAAAGAGATCGATCCGAGGAAATGCAATGGGAGGGGATTCAAGCAACTAGGTCACACACGCACGAGGCGCCTTGCTACTTTCAAGGGTGGGCTTTTGACAAGAGCCAAAACCATTCATTTTATTGATACATCAGTTGGCTTTCAACAGTAAGTGTATTTTTCGAGGTGAGGTTTTCTTCTCCCTTAGACACTGTGAACCCGAAAGATTCGCAACCCATTCACAAACAGTAAGTGTCTTTTTTCTATAAAAAGCTGTAAATACCAGTGTTTTGGGCACGGTCGCGAAAGGCATGGACGCTTGTGACAGATCTTCTTGTTCCACATCCTTGTGCAGGCGAAATCGCTGTAAATACTAGTGTCTTGGGCATGGACGCAATATGAATGACGTTCTTATCCCCCGCCCCACCAACTAATTTAGGGGTTTACGAAAGTAAAGGACCCAAAATAGTCCACCAAATAGCAGGATTCCCTTATGAAACAGGACCCCAATAAGGTACCCCGAATTTCGGAAGCCCCCATTTGAGAGAGTCAGAGCCGACAGCAATGTATGAAAGCCCTAAGCCCGACCACGGTAATATGTTGGGCCGGCAAGTTGTGAGGGAAGGTGAACTTGGCGCACACCACAACACACCTCCCTCGTGGTCGTGCGCGTGGAGCATGTGACACACCCTAAACCCTAAACTCTAGACCCCAAACGGCAACCCCTCATCTAGTGTCGGATTTTAGAAGCTTGGAACCCACACCCTTGGGCGCACCCCTGGAAGCCTCGAAGCCCTCAACCCTTAAAGGTTTAGGGCTTAGGATGGGCTTGGGGCTCAGGGCTCAGGGCTCAGGGCTCAGGGCTCAGGGCTTAGGGCTTAGGGCTTAGGGCTTAGGGCTTAGGGCTTAGGGCTTAGGGCTTAGGGCTTCGGGCTTAGGGCTTAGGGCTTACGGCTTAGGGCTTAGGGGGGCTTACGGCTTAGGGCTTAGGGCTTAGGGCTTAGGGCTTAGGGCTTAGGGCTTAGGGCTTAGGGCTTAGCGGGCTTAGGGCTCAGGGGGCTTAGGGCTTAGGGGGCTTAGGGCTTAGGGGGCTTACGGGGCTCATGGCTTCGGGCTTGGTAAGGCTTAGGGCTGGGACTTAGAACTTCAGGCTTCGAGCTTAGGGCTGAGCGGAGTTTAGGGTTTAGGGTTTAGGGTTTAGGGTTTAGGGTTTAGGGTTTAGGGTTTAGGGTTTAGGGTTTAGGGTTATAGGGTTTAGGGTTAGGGTTTAGGGTTTAGGGCTTAGGGTTTAGGGTTTAGGGATTAGGGTTTAGGGTTTAGGGTTTAGGGTTTAGGGTTTAGGGTTTAGGGTTTAGGGTTTAGGGTTTAGGGTTTAGGGTTTTAGGGTTTAGGGTTTAGGTTTAGGGTTTTAGGGTTTTTAGGGTTTTAGGGTTTAGGGTTTAGGTTTTTAGGGTTTAGGGTTTAGGGTTTAGGGTTTAGGGTTTAGGGTTTAGGGTTTAGGGTTTAGGGTTTAGGGTTTAGGGTTTAGGGGGTTTAGGGTTTAGGGTTTAGGGTTTAGGGTTTAGGGTTTAGGGTTTAGGGTTTAGGGTTTAGGGTTTAGGGTTTAGGGTTTAGGGGCTCAGGGTGCCCTAAACAACTTAAAACCACCTGAAACCCTTAAACCCTTAAAACCCAAAACCCCCAAAACCCTGAACCCGTAAAACCCAAAAAGCCTAAACCCCCAATTCCCTAAACCCCCAAAACCCTGCACCCCTAAAACCCTAGCCCCCTAACCCTAAACCCCCAAAACCCTGAACTCCTGAAACCCGAATCCTAACCCCCCTAAAACCCTAAAACCCTGAAACCCTAAAATCGGCGCTGACTATAAGCTGCCCTCAACCCCACCTTGAACCCCAAGATTCGCCCTAAACGCTAAACTAAAACCCTAAACCCCTAAAGACACCCTAAGTAATTGCCCTGAACCCCTAAAACCCTAAACCCCTAAAACCCCAACAAACCCAAAACTTGCCCTAAACCCTAAAACCCTGAAATTCGCCCTAAACTCAAAACCCTGAACCCCTAAAAACCCTAAACCCTAAAACCGCAAACGCCTAAAAACCCTAAAATTTGCACGAAACCCTACACCCTACAAATAAACCCTGGAAACCCCAAATCTTGCCCTAAACCCTAAACCCCAAAGCCCGAAACCCCTGAAGCCCTAAAGTTTTCCCTAAACCACAAAGCCTATAACCTTA
This sequence comes from Symbiodinium natans, assembly GCA_905221605.1. NCBI lineage: Eukaryota > Dinophyceae > Suessiales > Symbiodiniaceae > Symbiodinium > Symbiodinium natans. The sequence continues at coordinate 449,599 of CAJNDS010002413.1, forward strand.
AAACCCAAAGAACATGCCCTGAACCCTAAACCTTAAAACCCTGAACCCTAAACCCTAAACCTTAAAACCCTAAACCTTGAAACCCTGAACCTTAAAACCCTAAACCCTAAACCCTAAACCTTAAAACCCTAAACCTTGAAACCCTAAACCTTAGAACCCTAAACCCTAAACCCTAAACCTTAAAACCCTAAACCTTGAAACCCTAAACCTTAAAACCCTAAACCTGAAAACCCTAAACCGTAAAACCCTAAACCCTAAAACCCTAAACCCTAAACCCTAAAACCCTAAACCCTACACCCAGCCCCCTGTGCCTTGCGGCGCTCCCGACACGCGTTGATGTAGCCTCAACTCATGGGTCCATTCGGAGGGGTTGTGGGGTTTAGGGGTTTGGGGTTTTGGGGTTTAGGGGGTTTGGGGTTTTGGGGTTTTGGGGGTTGGAGTTTTGGGGTTTGGGGTTTAGGGTTTAGGGTTTAGGGTTTAGGGCTTGGGGATTTGGGGTTGTGGGGTTTTGTGGTTTTTGGGGTGTTGGGGTTTTGGGGTTTGGGGTTTTGGGGGTGTTGGGGGTTTTGGGGTTTTGGGTTTTGGGGCTTTGGGGTTTTAGGGTTTTGGGGGTTTTGGGGTTTTGGGGTTTGGGGCTTTGGGTTTTGGGGTGTTGGGGTTTTGGGGTTTTGGGGTTTTAGGGTTTTGGGGGTTTGGGGTTTTGGGGTTTTGGGGAGGTTGAGGGTTCATTCCGACCCTCGTGAACCCCAAGCTCTTGCCCTAAACCCTAAACCCTAAACCCTCAACCCTCAACCCTCAACCCTAAAGCTTTGCGGACCCCGCTAGGCCCTCCGCCGTCAGCCTCAAGTGGCTCAACCGGTTCACCGTGGGTTTGGGGCTCAGGGTTCCGAGGTGCGGGTTTCGGGTTTAGGGTTTCCAGGGAGGCAGTAAACCCTGAACCCTAAACCCTAAACCCTAGCACTAAACCCTTAACCCTAAACCCTAAACCCTAGGGAGAGAGGAAGGGGGAGGAGGGTGTGTGGGTACTTAGGTTTTGAGCTCTAGGGTTGCAAAGTCTCAGGGTTCACAGATTGCACCCTAAACCCTAAACCCTAAACGGGTCCCAGAAGTTCGGAATCCTGAGGGTTGAACAGATGTGGGGCTTCGAGCACAGGGTCGAAAGCACATTCTTCGAACTCCAATGCTTCAAAAACTCAACCCTCTCAAGCCACTCTAACCCTAAACCCTAAACCCTAAACCCTAAACCCTAAACCCTGAACCCTAAACCCTAAACCTTAAATACCTTGGACACCTGAGGTGGTGCCCTTGGGTTTCGGGGAACCTTTTTGAAGATCCCTAAGGTAGCATAAGGGCCGTATTAGGAGTATGTTCAGGGAAACTTTAGGGGCATAATGTTAGGGGTGCGAGTCTTAATCCCTTGACCCTCTACCCTGAACGCCCTTAACAAGAATCCTGAACCCTAAACCCTAGAACCCTACGGACCCTGAACCCCAAAACAGCACCTTGCTTCCAACGCCTCAACCCTAAACCCTAAACCCCTAAACCCCTAAACCCCTAAACCCCTAAACCCCTAAACCCTAAACCCCTAAACCCTAAACCCTAAACCCTACACACCAAACCTCTGTCTGGGCCCGCCGGCCGCGCGCCACAGCGCAGGGAACCGTGAACAAGGAGCGGCCCTTGCGGCCCTGGTGGCAGTATGAGATCCACGTCACCGTGGTCACCTCGGGTTTTTGGGGGTTTAGGGTTTATGTAGGGTTTGGGGTTTAGGGTCTAGGGTTTAGGGTCTAGGGTTTAGGATTTAGGTTTTTGGGGGGATGTTGGGGGAAGTCTTGGCCGAGAGTCTGGGGTTTGGGGGTTTAGGGTTTGGGGTTTAGGGCTTAGGGTTTGGGGTTTAGGGTTGAGGGTTGAGGGCTTAGGGTTTGGGGCTTCTTGTTGGGGTTGAAGGTTTAAACCCTCGTCCTGTACCAACAAAACCTCAACCGCCCAGCCAAACCCCAAAACCACGAAGAGCTCTGAAGAAACTCTGAGGATCACTACGAAACCTCAAACAAAATCTTCCCAAAGAACAAACTCCCAAAATGCCTGAAGCCCTAAACCGCTGAACCCCGAAACCCCAAGAACTTAAAGCCCTCAAGCCCTCAAACCCTCAAACCTAAACCCTAAACCCTAAACCCTTAAACTCCCCTAAATCGAACTGTCGCAGGCCTCCAAGCACCCCTTCGAAACCCTGAAACCCTGAAACCATTGAACTCTTAAACCCTCATGCCCTAAACCCTAAACCCTACACCCTAAACCTTTCCATCATATGATAATTCAAGCCCTAATGTTTTCCTGGTTCATGGCCAATTTTTCATCGTTCATGGCCAATCGACTTTGTTTCGTGGCAATGAGGTTAACAAAAATTTTGTGTCCGTTCATTTCAAGGCTAAGGTAGCGCGCAAGAGATGCAATCATGGAAAAAAATGAGGTTCACAAAATCAGGTGTTTTCAGGCACAGGCCTTCGAGACTGAGATGATTGGAGAAGACTTTTTTGTTTTCGGAATGCTATGGGATTCTTTGGGTGGGTGGGTGTTATATCGGAGCCGTAAACACTGCGTAAACCCTAAACCCTAAACCCCAAACCCTAAGCCCTAACCCTAAACCCTAAACCCTAAACCCCAAACCCAAAACCCAAAACCCTAAACCCTAAACCCTAAGCCCTAAACCTCCCTGGGGCTCCGGCCAGGGGATAGATGGATATCAGCTGCCCGAGCCTTAGGTCACTGGCCCAAGCCCCGGGAACCCTTGGCCTGTTTGAGGGATTCAGATGTGCAGGGGTTTAGGGTCTAGGGTTTAGGGTTTGGGGTGTAGGGTTTAGGGTTTAGGGTTTAGGGTTTAGGGTTTAGGGTTTTTGGTTTAGGGTTTAGGGTTTAGGGTTTAGGGTTTAGGGTTTAGGGACTTAAAGGGAACCCATGCCCGCAGAACCCGGGGGCTTTACAGGGATGTAAGGGAGCTTGCGAGACCTGCATTCAGGCCTTAATGGCACCTTTAAGGGGTTTAGGGTTTAGGGTTGAGGGTTGAGGGTTGAGGGTTGAGGGTTTAGGGTTTAGGTTTAGGGTTTAGGGTTTAGGGTTTAGGGTTTAGGGTTTAGGGTTTAGGGTTTAGGGTTCAGCATCTCAAGTCCAAGCTTTCACTAGTCAAGCTCGCTACTCTGGTACTGAAAATCTACCCACCCACCCTTTGGATCCCGTAACATTAGGAAAATATTTTAGTTTTCAATTTCTTGAATTAGGCCCCAAACGCACCACGAAGCAAAACCGTCGTACGCCACCCCTCCCTCGAACCTCTTTCTGAAACCCCGAAATCTAGGGCCTGAACCCCACGCCCCTACCCACCCCTCCCTCGAACCTCTTTCTGAACCCCTAACCGTGCCTGAATCGTGGGATGAACCCTAAACTCCTAGGGCCTGAACCCCAAACCCTAGGGCCCTAGGGCCCGCCTTGCCCTGAAACCCTAAACCCGAGGCCTTGAGGCCCTGGAACCCTAAACACAGGCCCTGAGGCCTTGAAACCCTAAACACAAGCCCTGAGGCCTTGAAACCCTAAACGCTGGCCCTGAAACCTTAAAAGCAGGGTATGATGCCTTGAAATCCTAAACGTTGGCCCTAAACACAGGCCCTGAAGCCTTGAAACCCTAAACGCTGGGCCTTGAAACCCTTAACACAGGCCCTGAGGCCTTGAAACCCTAAACGCTGGGCCCTGAAACCCTAAACACAGGCCCTGACGCCGTGAAACCCTAAACGCTGGGCCCTGAAACCCCAAACACAGGCCCTGAGGCCTTGAAACCCTAAACGCTGGAGGGGGGGGATTTTACAATTGCCGGCCAAGTTTTGACAATTGCCGGCCAAGTTTTGACAATTGCCGGCCAAGTTTTGACAATTGCCGGCCAACTTTCGACAGTTCCGGCCCGTGAAATTGTCAAAAAGTTTGCCGGCAATTGTCAAAAGTTGGCCGGCAATTGTAAAAGTGTCGAAAGTTGGCCGGCAATTGTCAAAAAGTTGGCCGGCAATTGCAAAAAAACAATTGCCGGCCAACTTTTGACAATTGCCGGCCAACTTTTTGACAATTGCCGGCCAAGCCATTAGGGTTTATATACATATGAAAGAGAGGTTTAGGGTTTAGGGTTTAGGGTTTAGGGTTTTTTTAAGGGCCTTTAAGGGGCCTCCAAGGGAATCTAGGGTGGGCTGTCAAGGGCTTTTGGGCTTAGGGCTTAGTGTGGCTTTCAGGGTTTCAACGTTCCAGAAGCTCCTGGGCTCTACAAGGCTGTTGTTTCTGCCCTCGGGGGGGGGCCGTCGGCTGGGATTGCAACTGGCTGGCGGCGGGAATCAACCTGGTATAAATACCTCCGCGGCGAGACCCTGGTCGTTACTGTTCCTTGGGCGGGGACGGAAAGGGGAGGCAGTTCATGATTGCCGGGGCTGGCCTTGGGCTGGCTACGCCTTCCCGGAAGTATGGGCTGGCTGGTGCTATGGGCATGAGCTAAAAACTTCTGAGGCACATACCTTTCTTGCCTTTACGCTGGCATCGTTCGTGGTTGGCTTGCCAGGGACTTTGCTGACGATGAAAGGGAGATGCAGCTACCGGCCGGCGATGGCATCTTCTTGGGCTTCTTGCGTGAGATGCTGGTGGCAACCTTCAACACCCTTTAATCACACGATGAGATTGCTGGCGCCGCGGCATCTTGTCAACATGCAGTTTTGTGCACCCAATCGGGCCATAGCTCGATTCGCTCAACCACTCCCCTTTGTACAAGCACCAGCTGCGTTGGGGACCGCAGCATCTGCGCACGGCCATCCACACGGTGTACAGCTTGGACACCCACCGCAAAAGTGGAACCCTGTCTTTGATGGCTACTACTTCTCCAGCTGCGCTTCGCAGCACCGTATACCGAACACCAGCTGCATTTTGCAGCAATTGTACCTCTGCTTTGGCAGTTCCGTGAACCTCGACATAGTCCTCTACACGAGCTATGCCGTACCTGACCTACCAGGCTGTTGTTTCTGTTGTTGTTTCTTTGTTTTTTGTTGGGGGGGGGGGGGATTGGGGTTTAGGGTCTTTGAGTTTGGTTCCTCAAGGGCTTTGAGGCATTGAAAGCCTGTTTGGCGGGTGGTTACGGGCCCTACAGCCCGCCTACACCCTTAAACCTTTTGTTACATGAACCTCCAAGAAAGCAAGCCGTAACTCACAACGTGCCAAAAACAACCTCGTAAACCCTGAACCCTAACCCCTACATCCTAAACCCTGAAACCCTGAAACCCCGAAACCCCGAAACCCTGAAACCCCGAAACCCTGAAACCCCGAAACCCCGAAACCCTGAAACCCTGAAACCCTGAAAACCCTGAAACCCTGAAGCCCTGAAAACCCTGAAACCCTGAAACCCCGAAACCCCGAAACCCCGAAACCCTGAAACCCTGAAACCCTGAAAACCCTGAAACCCTGAAGCCCTGAAAACCCTGAAACCCTGAAACCCCGAAACCCTGAAACCCTGAAACCCTGAAACCCTGAAAACCCTGAAACCCCCGAAACCCCGAAACCCCGAAACCCCGAAACCCCGAAACCCTGAAACCCCGAAACCCCGAAACCCTGAAACCCTAAACCCTAAACCCTAAACCCTAAACCCTGAACCCTCGCGCCCAGGGGCATAAAGCAGAAGAGCTGGCTGAAGGGAGTCAGCTGCCCAACCATGTGGGCGGCAGTGCTGACGGGCCCCGGGCTTCCCTCAGCAGGAGTTTGGGGGTTTAGGGTTTAGGGTTTTGGGGTTAGGGTTTAGGGTTTAGGGTTTAGGGTTTAGGGTTTAGGGTTTAGGGTTTAGGGTTTAGGGTTTAGGGTTTAGGGAATAGGGCCTAGGGTTTAGGGACGAGTTCTGCAGGTGTGGCCCTTTTTGTGTTCCTACTATACTAAAACGCCCCAAGGAACCAGCAGGTAGAACGACCACCACGTCGGTTGATTGTACCGACACTTGCTACTAAACGTCACGAGCCTCGCAGATTTAGAGAGGGAGAGAATGGGAGAAGAAGGGAACAAGATTCAGACTGGGGGGAAGGAAATCAGGAATCCACAGGGCATGTGCTCGCCGCTGCCCGGCCGTTTACATGGCTCTGCAAAGCGTGCCCCAGACACACAAAACAAAAAACACCCGAGCCTTGCTGGTTCCTTGGGGCGCAGTAGCATAGTAGGAACCCTAAACCCTAAACGCTAAACCCTAAACCCTAAACCCTAAACCCTAAACCCTAAACCCTAAACCCTAAGCCTATAACAAGGAATCATATGGGTGGTCCTCTACATTGGGGTCCCTTCTTGGGTCCTGTGTATAGTTTGGGGTGCAGAGCCGTTTTCGGCTTAGGGTCTTCGTTTCAGCCTCCCTCGCCCCATGCTCATTCCCAGCACCCGAAACCTGACGACCCTGGAACCCTCAAACCTCAAACCCTCCAAGACCTAAACCCTAAACCCTCCAAGCACTAAACCCTAAACTCTCAACCCTAAACCCAAAACCCTAAACCCTAAACCCTAAACCCTTTGAGAATAAACAACAAAAAGGCTGAGGGGCTTAGGATTTTTAGGAGGTCGCAGGCTTGGGCAGTGGAGGTCTTTGGTGCTTGGGCCCCTACTCGGAGGTTCATGGTACTTACTAACCAAGTATAGTTGTAATTATAAATAACTGTACTTATAAGCCCCCAAACTGCCCTAATATGGTTATAAGTACAGTTGTAAGTACAGTTATAATTGGTTACTAAGTACCATGAACCTTCAAGTAGGAGCAAAGGCTGTAGAAAGGCATGGGCGGCATACGGTTTGGGGGGGGTAGGGTTTAGGGTCTTGGGGTTTCGGGTTTGGGGTTTAGGGTTTAGGGTTTGGGGGTTTGGGGGCTTAGGGTTTGGGATTTGGGGTGTCGGGTTTAGGGTTTAGGGTTTGGGGTTTAGGGTTTAGGGTTTAGGGTTTGCCACAGCTGCAGCAGAGGTTCGAGGAAGATGCCTGGGTCGGATGCAGGAGTCACCCCCCCCCCCCCCTCCCGATCCAAAAACATCAAAAGCCTAAACCTCAATCCTACGCAAGGCTCGTACGGGGCTTTCATGCGTCCGCTCCTTGATGGGCGAGTGGAGCCTCAAGCCTAGCTATCCAGCCACGCCGGTTGAGGGTTGAGGGGTTAGTGTTAAACGTTGAGGGTTTAGGGTTTAGGGTTGAGGGTTTAGGGTTTGAGGGGAATGACAGAGTCATCTGGGCCGAATTTTCGGTGAGGGATAGTTCGGGTGGGGGTCGAGAACGATTCGCAAAAGCCCCCTGAGCCCCTTCAAGTTTGGACCCTAAACCCTAAACCCCAAGCCCGGGCTTCGGGCTTAGGGCTCAGGGCTTAGGGTTCAGGACTTGGGATTTAGGGTTTAGGGTTTGTGTTTGAGCTCCAAACCCGAAACCTCAAAGACCCCTCAAGCCCAGAACCACCCCTAAACCCTAAACCCTCTTAAGCCCTCAAAGCCCGGGAAGCCCTAAAAGCCGTCAACCGCATAGCCCTAAGCCCTAAACCCGCCAAGCACTAAACCCTAAACCCTAAACCCTAAACCCTAAACCCCCCAGTGCGGGCTCCAAGACCCGCCATGACGGTCAAGGCCAAGGCCAAGCAGCGGCCCTCCTGTTCCTCCAGGGAGGGTTTAGGGTTTAGGGTTTAGGGTTTAGGGTTTAGGGTTTAGGGTTTAGGGTTTAGGGCCTAGGGCTTAGGGCTTAGGGCTTTAGGGTGTAGGGTTTCAGGGGTTTAGGGGTTTGCGGGTTTAAATGGAGGTTCTTGGTGCTTAATAACCCAATCATAGCCTTTCCTCTGGAGGGTTTAGGGGTTTCGGGGTTGAGGTTTAGGGTTTAGGGTCTAGGGGTTTAGGGGTTTAGGGTTGAGGGTTGAGGGTTTAGGGTTGAGGGCTTAGGGAGTTCAACTCTCAACCCTACATGTGGGTTTGGCGACTTGGGGGGTTTGGGTGTCCCTGAATCGCGTGGCTTCCTGAATCGCATGAGGCCAGTTTCCGGAGTCGGGCCCATCTTCCTGCATCGCCGAATTTCTAGAACCGCAGCTTCCCGAAGGGAGTTTCCTGCATCCTGGTTTCACTCTGGTTTCCTGACTCGCGGTTTCGCGAAATCGCATCCAGATTTGTTTTTGCGCGGCCGAATCCCAAACCCCAAAGCAGCTTGCTCTTTACCACACTAACATTGGAACGCGTCCATCTCCAGGACATTAACGCCTCATTGGTGCCACATGTTTTTGGTGCTCCTATCTGGACGCGCAACGCTACGTGTAACTCCTTCTCGGCCGCTGTCAATTCTTTCGGCTAAAGCCGAGAGATTCACAAGAAGACGCTCTACTGCCACTCTATCTTGAACCTCAGCCAATCTTGGCTCGCTTTGATTGATTCTGTCTACAGCGGATGGACGATGTCGTCCTTAAACTGAGCTGTGATGTGTTCTATTGGGGGGTCGGAATGATTGTTAACAGCGTTTGTTCCCTTATGGTTTCTATATACTTGTACTTCAAGCACCCCCAAAACCCTATTCTGACTATTGAGTTCATTCTTTGTGTCACCCCCAGTGAGCATGCCCTGCTTTGTTGATAGAACCACGCAAGTCCGGAACCCTAAACCTCAAACTCTAACCACCGACACCTAAACCCCAAACTCCAAAGCCTAAAGCGAAAGATTGCGAGCGCTTAGAACCCTAAACCCTGAAACCCCCCCAAACCCTAAATCTTAAATCTTAAACTTCTAAACCCCCCAAACCACCGCTGGAAACTGAAACTGAAGCAACCCTAGACCCTGAACCTTACACCCTAAACCCTAAACCCTAAACCCTAAACCCTAAACCCTAAACCCTAAACCCTAAACCCTAACCCCCCCCCCCCCCCCCCCCAAAAAAAAAAAAATAAATAAATAAAATAAAAGAAAAGGCTCCTCGAGGTCCATCTTGGCCACGCTCCGGCGGTTGAGGCTCCGCTTGTACTTGGAGGTCTCGGACTCGAAGTTGGTGGACACGATCTGAGCCTAACAGGGGTTTAGTGTTTTGGGTTTAGGGTTTGGGGTTTAGGGTCTAGGGTTTGGGGTTTGGGGTTTAGCGTTTGGGGTTTTAGGGTTTAGGGTTTAGGGTTGAGGGTGGACACGAGCCCTAGGATGTTTAGGCCTGATCGAAGGTTCAGGATTTTTTGTGGTGTTGGGTTTGGGTTTCGGTTTAGGATTTAACCAAAAGGGGCGGGGTTGCAAGTTTCAGTTTCGGTTTCCAGGAAGGACACTGAAACTGAAACAGTTTCAGTTTCGGTTTCGGTTTCGGTTTCAGTTTCAGTCTTAATCCATTTTTTGCACAGGGGGGGGGGGGATATCCATTTCAGTTTCCGTTTCAGGTTTGAGGGTTTAGATCTGAGTTTAGGAGGCCCTTCTCAAGGTCTCCAATAGAGTTTGGGTTTAAGGGTCGGGTTCAGGAGTTTAAGGGTTCAAGGGTTCAGAGGTTCAAGGGTTCAAGGGTTCAGGAGCTTAAGGGTCTCGGATTCATCTGGGGATTGAAGGGTTGGACCTAAACCCAACTACCCACAGGCAAAAACAGCAACCTCTGAAACCCTAAACCCACGCACCACCCAGAGGGGGAGGTGGGGCCGCCGAAAAGGCATTAGGGGGCTTGCCTTGAGGCACTAGAATGCTTTTGACAGGGTACCATTCTGTACTGGAAAAATACTGCAAGGGCGTTATTGGCGTGCTATACTCACCTGCAGGGGGTGCTATGGCGAGGGGTGTTGGGTTCAGCCGGACGGTGGGGCTTCCGGTTTCCGGGCACAGCTACGGGTCGTACACCAGCTAGGCATCGGAAGTAGGTTTAGACTCAGAACCAACAATAGATTTTAAAAATGAATCACTAAACCCGCTGAACCCTAAACCCCAAACCCTAAAGCCCCCCTGCAAATGGGCAAGCAAAAAGCCCCCTGAAGCCCTGCCAATGAACGTCACCCACTACAAACCGCGAAGGAATCTCCTCACAGCCTGAACCACAAAACCCGACTTCAATGCATTTTAGGGACTCTAAAGCCTGAACCCTGAACCCCAAGCCCTAAAGGCATGGACCCTAAATCCTGAACCCTAAAAACCCCTTAAAGCTTAGGCCTCAGGTCTTGAAAACCCTAGCCTCCCAAAACCCTAAACCCTAAACCCTAAACCCTGAACCCTAAACCCTAAACCCTAAACCCTAAACCCTAAACCCGAGGCAACAAAGTGGCATTCTCCAAACCATCGGGCTCCGAGGTCTTCTCCTCATCTTTGTTTGCTTGCCTTTCCGGGAACTCCTGGGAAGCACTCTGAGGTTTAGGGTTTAGGGTTTAAGGTTTAGGGTTTGGGGTGTAGGGACTAGGGAGAGTGAAGGTATGAACGACGAATGGACGCACTTGAACAACAAAGCAAACTTAGGACACGAAACAAGAGATCGGAGTTACGTATATATTGCGTGTGTGCTGACTCGTTCTGCTGGCACACACCTTTCCTTCACATTAACATTGGCGCCTTCACGAGTCACTTCGAACCCGCCTGGCAAGCAATGTTTAGGGTTTAGGTTTTAGGGTTTAGGGTTTAGGGTTTAAGGTTTAGGGTTTAGGGTTTAGGGTTTAGGGTTTAGGGTTTAGGGTTTAGGGTTTAGGGTTCAGGGCTCTGGGGTCTGGAAGGCCCATTTCGGCAAAGGCCAAGAAATCCCCAGAAACCCCACCCCCAAACCCTAAGCCCCGAACCCCAAACCCCAAACCCTAAACCCTAAACCCCAAACCCTAAACCCCAAACCCTAAACCCCGAACCCCAAACCCCCGCAACCCCAAGCCGTGCGTGGCTCCTCGTGCACCTCAAAGTCGTAGTCCCAGGCATCTTCCCCGTGGAAGATTGGCTCTGGGCTCGCCTTGTGCTAGGGTTTAGGGTTTAGGGTTTAGGGTTTAGGGTTTAGGGTTTCGGGTTTCGGGTTTCGGGTTTCGGGTTTTGGGTTTAGGGTTCAGGGTTTAGGGTTTAGGGCTGAGGGTTGTGGGTTTCTCTGAAACCCTACACTTAAACCCAAACACCAAGCCGTCGGAACCCCAAAGCTGATGACTCTGTCTAGGGTTAGGGTTTAGGGTTTAGGGTCTAGGGTTCAGGGTTTAGGATTTAGGGTTTAGGGTTTAGGGTTTAGGGCTTCGGGTGTAGGGTTTGGGGTTTAGGGTTTAGGGTGCAGGGTTTAGGGTTTAAAGACTCAACCCCCCACGTGGCCTTGAGGCTCTGTGTGCTCCCTGCCGTCTTTCGCGCCCAAAGAAGTTGGAGGCCTCCAAGGCGGGAACTTCGGGTCCCTAGGTAGGGTTTAGGGTTGAGGGTTGCGGGTTTAGGGTTCAGGGTGTAGGGTTTAGGTTGAGGGTTTAGGGTTTAGGGCTTAGGGCTTAGGGTTTAGGGTTTAGGGTTTAGGGTTTAGGGTTTAGGGTTTAGGGTGTGTAGAAGGGGTTTAGGGTTCACCCCCCAAACCCCCCTCAAGGGAGGGCTTTCTTGCTCTTTACAAAACGAGCAGGGTGGGGCCTCCTGAGCTTTGTGGAGCCTGTCAGAGGCGCGTAGGCTTCTTGGAGCAAAGCAGAAGGCAGAACGGGGAGCGGCCTGGAATCTGCCAACAGCGGCGCTCTCGGCGGTTTAGGGTTTAGGGTTTAGGGTTTAGGGTTTGGGGTTTAGGGTTTAGGGTTTAGGGTTTAGGGTTTAGGGTTTGGGGTTTGGGGTTTGGGGTTTGGGGTTTGGGGTTTGGGGTTTAGTTTAGGGTTTGGGGCTTAGGCCTTCGGGTTACTTGAAGGTTCATGGGTAGTTCTCAGGTGATAAGTAGGGTAACTAGCCATGAACCTTCAGATGAACCCTAAGCTTCTCAAACCCGAATCAAGGGTTGCGGTCTGGGACCCTAAACCCTGTAGGGCTTAGGGAACCCTAAACCCTATCGGGCTTAGGATTTCGGGTTCAGGGTTTAGGGTTTGGGGTTTAGGGTTTAGGTTCAGGGCTTTCTGAGGGTTTAACTCTAAAGCCGGGATTGCCCGACAACCTAGGATTGAAAAGGGTGCCCTCTTTTGCTATCCTAGATCCTAAGCCGTAAACCCTAAACCCTAAACCCTAAACCCTAAACCCTAAGCCCTAAGCCCTAAACCCTAAACCCAACCTGAACCCCCAAAAATTGGGGAAGCGGGGCACTGCCGGGCACCTTAGAACCCCGCCTGCAAGGATCTTCCCCGGGTCCACGGACGACATGGTGTTACCTTCGCTCGCCGCCGCGTCGGGGGGGGGTTTGGGGTTTAGGGTCTAGGGTTTAGGGTTTAGGATTTAGGGTTTAGGGTTTGGGGTTGGGGGTTTGGGGTTTGGGTTTGGGGTTTGGGGTTTGGGGTTTAGGCTTGTCAGGTAAACGAAAGCAGGTACACTAAACTGTCAACCCTGAACCCTCAACCCTAAACTCTGCACCCTCAAAACCCTGAAAACCTGGAGCCCTGATCCCTAAAGCCCCGAAAGCCGACGAGTGAAACCTCCGAAGCCCTAAACCCTTAAACCTAAACCCTCAGGTTCCGAAACCTTAAAGCGGTCAACTGCAGATTCGGGAAAACCCACCCACCCCCAGCCCACCTGGCTGAATCGCACCGTTTTGACTGGCGTGGTTTCCTGAATCTCTGAATCCTGGTTTCATGGTTTAGGGTTTCATGGTTTAAGGTTTAGGGTTTAGGGTTTAGGGTTTAGGGTTTAAGGTGTTTAGGGTTTAGGGCGTAGGGCTTAGGGCTTAGGGTTTAGGGATGAATCGCGGCTGGGTTCTGAACCGCGCAGAAACCCCCTAAAGCCCAGGGACCCTCAAACCTCTGAAGCCCCTCCAAACACGGTAAGAGGCCCAAAACTCGAGAAACTTAAACCCCAAACCCGAAACCCTAAAACCCTGACATACCGAAGCCCCGGGAACCCCCCCGCAACCCTGAAAACTATAATTCTCAATCCACACCCTAAACCCTAAACCCTAAACCCGAAACCCTTAAACCCTAAACGCTAACCCTAAACCCTAAACCCTAAACCCTAAACCCGAAACCCTTAAACCCTAAACCCTAAACCCTGCAGCTAGCTGATGCGAAAGCCATCCTGCCGTTGTCGACTCCAGAGGCCCCTAAGCCCCAAACCCCAAATCTTAAACCCCAAACCCTAACCCTAAACCCTAAACCCCAAACCCTAAACCCCCAACCCTAAACCCTAAACCCCAAACCCTAAACCCTAAACCCTAAACCCTAAACCCCAAACCCTAAACCCTAAACCCTAAGTCCTAAGGCCCTCAACCCTAAACCCTAAACCCTAAACCCCAAGCCCTAAACCCTAAACCCTAAACCCTCAGGACAGAAAAAGAAAGGCCGAGGCGCAGATGTTTCCCAGGAGGCAGGCGCCCAGCCCGGGAAACAGGAGCCGCGCATCCTGGGAGCCGCCCATTTGAAGTTTAGGGTTTAGGGTTTAGGGCTTAGGGTTTAGGGTTTAGGGTTTAGGGTTTGGGGTTTCGGGTTTAGGGTTTTCTTGGGGGAGTGTGGGGATTGTCAGATTTTAGGGTTTAGGGCTCAGGGTTTAGGATTGGTTTTTAGGATTTCTGGGGGGGGCTTATGTTGCGGTTCTTTGGGATTTGCTGCGTCCCGTAGGGACTTGAAGCGCCGAAGACGGAGGTTCTCAGCTCTTTTTGAAGCTTCAAGGGTGGCTTTTCTTGGGGGGGGGGTTAGGGTTTAGGGTTTGGGGTTTGGGGTTTGGGGTTTAGGGTTTAGGGTTTAGGGTTTAGGGTTCGGGGCTTACGGTTCAGCATCTCAACTTCAAGCATTCAGGCGCCCGAAAGTACCCAGAGAATCACACACCATTAAGATACTAAAAAAGGAATAAAAAAAAAAAGCTCACACACAACACACACTACCCTAAGCCCGGAACCCTAAGCCCTAAACCCTAAGCCCGAATAAGCCCTAAGCCCTAAACACTTGGCCTCAACCCCAGGCCCTACCCTTGGAACCTAAGCCTCGAACCCTAAACCCTAGGCCTGTAAGGGTTCAGGGTTTAGGGTTTAGGGTTTAGGGTTTAGGGTTTAGGGTTTAGGGTTTAGGGTTTAGGGTTTAGGGTTTAGGGTTTAGGGTTTAGGGTTTAAGGTCTAAATTTGGGGTTCAGGAACCCTAAACCCTTGAACCCTAAATCTTAGGCCCTGAACCCTAAACCTCAGGGCCTAAACCCTAGGCCCCCGACCCTAAACCTTAGCCCCCGAACCCTAACCCTAGGCCCCGAACCCTAAACCCGAGGCCCCTGAACCCTAGGCCCTAAGGCTCACTTGACCTTGCCCAATGCATTTACGACCTTGCCCAACTTTCTGTTATGACCTTGCCCAGTTCATAAAAAGATTGGGCAAGGTCATAAAAGATTGGGCAAGGTCATGGGTCAGCAGACGGACCTTGCCCAATGATCTTATGACCTTGCCCATTTTTGTGACCCTGCCCCAATGATTTTATGACCCTGCCCCATGGTTCATTAACATTCATATGACATGTGATGTAGAGGCTTGGCTATATATACATATATAAACCCTAAACCCTAAACCCTAAACCCTGAACCCTAAACCCTAAACCCTAAACCTCTTGAAGAGGGTTCGGGTTCTAGCGTTCTGGGGTTCCGGGTAAACCAAGGGATTTGGGGCTTCCCAGTCCTCCGAACCCTGAACCCCGAAGCCCCACATCCCTCAGCCTCAAAGCGCAAAAGAATGTCAACCCTGAATCCTCTTCAAGGGTTTAGGATTTAGGGTTTAGGGTTTAGGGTTTAGGGTTGTTTAGGGTTTAGGGTTTAGGGTTTAGGGTTTAGGGTTTAGGGTTTAGGGTTTAGGGTTTAGGGTTTAGGGTTTAGGGTTTAGGGTTTAGGGTTTAGGAGGATCTTGGAACGAGTTGTAGGGCTTTGAGGACCTCAAAAACCGCAAAACCCTGAAGCACTGAAGCCGTTAAGGCTTTTTGGTTGTGTGGATAGGTTTACCCTAAACCCTAAATCCTAAACCCTAAACCCTAAACCCTAGAGCCAAAGCGCGGCTTTTGGGCCCGTGTCGATGGCGTAGCTCACGGCGGTACCGAAGACCATGGCCGTGCCGTAGCCTAGGGTTGAGGTGTTTAGGGTTGAGGGTTGAGGGTTTAGGGTTAGGGTTTAGGGCTTAGGGTTTAGGGCTACGGGGTGCTTTCGGTTTAGGGTTTTTGGTTCCCTTGTATAGGGTTTAGGGTTTAGGGTTTAGGGTTTGGGGCTAAGGGTGCCTTGTTGGGGTTTAGGGTTTTGGGTTCCCTTGTATGCATGTATGTATGAAGATATATATATATATAGACATATACATGCGCATGGACGGAGGAGCGACCAAGACTGGAATCTGGTCAGCGGCGGCCTGGCGGCTGAAGGATCACACTCCGACACGAAACGCGAAGAGCTCGCGAGCCCCCGCAAGCCAGAAACAGGCCGTGCATCGAAGGTCGGCACCCCCAGGGGCTTAGGGTTTAGAGTTTAGGGTTTAGGGTTGAGGGTTTAGGGTTCAGGGTTCAGGGTTTTGGGTTCAGGGTTCAGGGTTTAGGGTTCAGGGTTTAGGGTTTAGCACCCCCGCCAGCCCGGATGGTTAGGATGCCCCAAGCCAAGAAGCTTCGCCACAAAGAGGTCCACCGCAACCCCCAAAGAAAACCCCCGAACAAGTACCGGCGCTGCCTGTGGCCTAAACCCCAAACCCTAAACCCTAAACCCTAAAACCTAAACCCTGCCCTGTTTGTGGGTTCGCCCACTACACAGGGCAGGGGCAGGCCCCGATAGGAAGGAACCTGTGGCATCGGCTCAGGCAACCGCAGACCTTGATGCAAGATATATGTGTATGTATATATATATATATATATAGAGAGAGAGAGAGATGTTTTTCTTCATTTATTTAGTTTTGACTTATTTCTCTATTTATTTAGTGTACTTGCCTATCTTTTTAGGTATCTATTTATTCAATAATTCACCTGTCGATCGTCTTGTTCGTTTATGATTTATTTATTCAGATTTATATTTGTACTTGTGTTTACGTTTATGCTTATTTACGTATGTACATATATGTAGAGGTAAGGTTTTAAGTCCTACCTCCAAAGACACACCCAATATGCCAATATACACTCACTGGGTTCACAATGTGAGCGAGACCCAGCCCTAAACCCTAAACCCTAAACCCTAAACCCTAAACCCTAAACCCTAAACCCTAAACCCTAAACCCTAAACCCTAAACAGGCCAAGACCCAACCCCTTTGCCCTCCCTTCGAACCCAGGGGGCTTAGCACGTTGTGGCAGGCATAAAGCCATAACCGTCAACTAGGGATTGCAAAGCTTAGGGTTTAGGGTTTAGGGTTTAGGGTTTAGGGTTTAGGGTTTAGGGTTTAGGGTTTAGGGTTTAGGGTTTAGGGTTTAGGGTTTAGGGGTTTCGACAGTTAACTTAGTAGGCAGGCTGAAGACCGAGAAGTTTGTGAGGTATGTTTTACAGGCTGAGGGTTTAAGGGTTGCACAGGGGTCAGGTTTTCTGGAGGGTTCTGGTTTACGGTGTAAAGCGTAAAAGGGTTTCGGGCTTTAGGCTTTGGGTCAATCTGTCACCCCTGAGGCCACTGCCAAGAGGGCATGCAACTGACAAGCCGAGCCTCATCGAGGCAGGAAATTCGGGCTTCGGGGTTTAGGGTTCAGGGCTTGGGGTTTAGGTTTTAGGGTTTAGGGTTTAGGGTTTAGGGTTTAGGATTGAGGGCTTAAAAAACCAACCCTACCTCTAATCGAGGGCTTCAGCGCTCTAGAGCAGGGACTGAGGGCTGAAAAGCTGAGGATTCTTTTCGGGTTTAGGGTTTAGGGTTTAGGGTTTAGGGTTGAGGGTTGAGGGTTTAGGGTTTAGGGTGCCCGAAACCCGAGTTCGTTGCTTTAGGGGCTCAGACGGAACGGAACGGCTGCTGGGTTTAGGGTTTTAGGGTTTTAGGGTTTAGGGTTTAGGGTTTAGGGTTTAGGGTTTAGGGTTTAGGGTTTAGGGCGAAGGGTCGAGGGTTTAGGGTTCCCTGACCCCATGGGACCTTCTCATGGCATTCAGGGAGCTTTTCGGGGGTTTGGGGATTTCGGGGGTTTGGGGATTTCGGGTTCAGGGTTTCGGGATGAGGGGAGTCTGGGTTTCATCATTTTCCGCCGACCCCAGCCGGAGCGGGGGCCCCATCGTTCCCTCCCCCTTGGCCCCACCTTCTTAGGGCTCTAGTGCATGCCCGACCCCCCCCCCTCGCTGCTTTGCTGTTCGTAATGGCGTGTTTTCTGGGCTCCCAAGGTCCGACGCCGTTAGGCGCCAGCCCTAGCTTTAGCTATAGCGGGGGGGGGTTAAGCCGCTGACCCGGTTGGCTCCCCAACATCCGGCTCCAAATGCGGCTCCCGAAGGGCATCATGTTTCAGGTACATTTTTTATCGCGAAAAACGCGCTATTTCCCACCGAATTTGGGCTCCAGGACGCATTTTTTGGGCGCCCCATGGGGGGTCCCAAAAACGACCCCGGAGAGCATCATCGACTCTCTTTTTCAACTTTGGCCAAACACGCGCTGTTGATGTTTTTTGGGTGGCATTGGCCACCCCAAAGGACCCCACAAGAGCGCGCATCATGAGCATCAGCGGGTTGGGATTTGGGTTTCGGATGCGGCTGAGAGCTTGGAAAACACAGAAATCGCTGTAAATACCGTGGTTTTCGTGCTGTTACGGACATTTCCGTTTTGAGGCCGGCATATGCCCCTATAAGCCATGCATGCCTGGAGGCCGGAGCCGCTGATGCTCATGATGCGCGGCCGGGCGGGGGGCCAGGGCGCGCATCATCGAGGCTTCGTTTCTCTTTAAAAAACCGGGGGCGAGCATCAGCAGCATCAGTGGCTCCGGAAAGGGTTTCGGGCGGCAGGATTTCGAAGGATGCTGGCATAACTCCATAACATGGCACTCGACATGCGCGCGCACGCGCGCGCGCGCGCGTGCGCGGAAAACGCACCAGTTCCCCCGCGCGCGCGCCCATGGCTTCCCTGGCCCCATGGCCCATGAACCCATGGCTCCTGGCCCCGTAGCTCTAGCTCTTTCAGCTGACTTTAAAGGGCTGCCATGGACCCATGGCTCCTGTCCCCATGGTCTGGCCCCAAAGCACCTGCAAGTTCTATCAGCTAGCTGACTTCCGCCCGCTCCGCCCACCCCGCCCATGGGCTCCCCTGGCCCCATGCCCCTCGACCCCCATGGCCCCCATGGACCCATGGCTCCCCTGGCCCCATGGTCCATGGACCCATGGCTCCTGCCCCATGGTCCCGTAGCTCTTCCTCAGGGTCCATGCTCCCATGACCCCATGCCCCTGGACCCTGGTCCCATAGCTCTTTCAGCTGACTTTAAAGGGCGCCATACATGCCCGCCCGCGCCGTTGTTTGTTGTTGGGGGCCAGGGTGCGCATCATCGAGGCTTCGTTTCTCTTTGGGGACCCGGGGGGCGAGCATCAGCAGCATCAGCGGCTCCGGAAAGGGTTTCGGGCGGCAGGATTTCGAAGGATGCTGGCATAACTGGCACTCGACATGCGCGCACACGCGCGCTCGCGCACGCGCGCCCGCGCGTCTAATGTTCAACTATTGGCTGAGTAAGGTGCTGACGATCATGCACATGAACACCTCCACGGTGTTTGCGAACGTGCAAGCTGTACATGCACACTTCCACAGTGTGGCCATGCACCTCCACGGTGTTTCTGAACATGAACACCTCCACGGTGTTTGCGAACGTGAAAACTGTACATGCACACTTCCACAGTGTGGCCATGCACCTCCACGGTGTTTCTGAACATGAACACCTCCACGGTTGTTGTTGTTGTTGTTGTTGTTGTTGTTGTTGTTGTTGTTGTTGTTGTTGTTGTTGTTGTTGTTGTTGTTGTTGTTGTTGTTGTTGTTGTTGTTGTTGTTGTTGTTGTTGTTGTTGTTGTTGTTGTTGTTGTTGTTGTTGTTGTTGTTGTCGTTGTTGTTGTTGTTGTTGCTGCTGTGCTTGCTGCCGTTGTCCTGCTGCTGGTGGGCGTGCCCGGCTGTGGGCGACAGCCCGTTAGATAAAGCTCCAAGGAACGTCTCTGGGGCGGGGAGTACTGATGGTAATAAATATACATATATACACATATATAATCTGGAACCCCTTGTCGGCCAGGTGGCACTTCGATGGCCTTGGCCATCATAAAGTCACCCGAGCAGAGCATGAATCCGCCCAACATGGCGATCAGCACCGCCCCAAACTTCCTCAGGTTTAGGGTTCAAGGTTTAGGGTTCAAGGTTTAGGGTTTAGGGTTTTGGGTTTTGGGTTTTGGGTAAACCCCCTTTGGTTCTTAGTAGGGAATGAGCAAATGAGTCCCCAAAAACACCCTTTAAGGGATTTCATGGGGCACCTCATTCCCTCATTCCCTTCTAACCCTAAACCCTAAACCAGAAACCCTAAGAACCAACCAGCTCGGAGCAAGCTTGGCAGAGTGACGGAGACAGGCGGGAAAGAAACAGAGACAAACGGGGCGGGGGGCTTTAGGGGGATGGCTTGAGACCCTAAACCTTGGGATGTTCCCCCTTGTACCCCTAAACCCTAAACCCCAAACTTTGTAGGGAAGGGAGGGGCGCGGTATGATTTCCCCTACTAAGGACCGTGGGAACATCCCAACCTAAACCTTCAACCGGCAAGCTTGCCCTGGAAAGTCGGGCTAGGCGGTAGGGTTAGGGTTCAGGCTTTAGGGTTAGGGTTTAGGGTTTAGGGCTTAGGGTTTTGAGTGTTTAGGGTTTAGGGTTTAGGGTTTAGGGTTTAGGGTTTAGGGTTTAGGGTTTAGGGTTTAGGGTTTAGGGTTTAGGGTTTAGGGTTTAGGGTTAAGGGTTTAGGCAAGCAGACCCCAAATATTCTCATCTTCCTTCTAAAAAACCTAAACCCCAAAACCCTAAAGACCCTATTTCTGGGAAAGCGCCCATTTGTCGGTCACTTTGAGCTGCCAAAACGTGCTTTCTTGAACCTGTCAGGGCTTTAGGGCTTCGGGCTTCGGGTTTCGAGTTTAGGGCTTAGGATTTAGGATTTAGGACGTAAGGCTTAGGGTTACGGATTTTGGGGTTTAGCCCCGAAAGGAAAAGGGACGCGGGTAGAGATCATGGAGGATCTCCTGCCAAGTCTCTCCGACATTTCCTGGGCAATGACCTGGTGGAACTGCCGCTCGTCCTGCCCCATAAGGACCCTAAACCCCAAACCCCAAACCCCAAACCCTAAACCCTAAACCCTAGACCCTAAACCCTAAACCCTAAGCCCCTGCCCCATACGACGGCCATGCGTCCAGGCTGCTGTCTCACCTTGAACCCCAAAACTCCAAACCTCTGAAACCCATTTTAGGGTTTAGGGTTTAGGGTTTAGGGTTCAGGGTTCCGGGTTTAGGATTTAGGGTTTAGGGCTTAGGGTTCAGCATCTCAAGTTCGAGCATTCAATAGGCCAGCAGTGTGTGCAGGCAACGGAAAAAAACCCACCCGCCCAAAGAATCTCGTAACATTAAGAAATAAAAAGTTCTTTATTTTCTGTTCAGACGCACCAAAAGGCCAAACAATCACGCAGACTTCAATTTATCCATCCAGGAACCCTGAGTCCTGAGTCAGTCCTGTGCCCTGCTGGCTTCGTGGCTCGCTGAGCTTCAGTGCGTGAACAATGGGCCAAATCGGTCAGAGGGGCCGAAATGGATCAAAACGCCAACAATGGGGGGGCCAAATGGGTCAACGGGGCCGAAATGGATCAAAACGCCAAATTCGTGCTGAACAATGGGGGGTCAGAGGGGCCGAAATGGATCAAAACGCCAAATTCGTGCTGAACAATGGGGGACCAAATGGGTCAGAGGGGCCGAAATGGATCAAAACGCCAAATTCGTGCTGGGGGGGCCAAATGGGTCAGAGGGGCCGAAATGGATCAAAACGCAAAATTCGTGCTGAACAATGGGGGTCAGAGGGGCCGAAATGGATCAAAACGCCAAATTCGTGCTGAACAATGGGGGTCTAAACGCCAAATTCGTGTTTAACATTTAGGTTTATATGTTAGAGAGGTTTAGGGTTTAGGGTTTCGGGTTTACATTTTCCGGCTTAGGGTGTAGGGTTTAGGGTTTAGCGTTTAGGGTTTAAGGTTTAAAGTTGGGATGTCCCCCCACATACGAACAGCTGCGTAATAGGGATTCATTGTAATCCCCATTAAGGACTGTTCGTATAAAGAAAGAACATCCCAACCCATCACCTTGAAAGCCCTGAGAACCTTACACACACAGGAATACAAAACAAAACCTAAAGTCCCACAGCCCTAGAGCTATCCTTTTTTTAAGAATCCGTATATGGAGCCCACTGAAAGTGCAGTGTTTATTGGGCTTGAGGTGCAAAGGGATTGCAAAGGGTAAAGGGTTTAGGTTGTAGGGCTTGCGGACGCATTTAGGCATTCTTGTAGAGCACTTTGTTAAACTACCGTGAACCTGCACGCAACTCCGCAAGCCCTCCTGGTACCGGAAGAAACCCTTGAGAAACCCGAACCCCCAAGCCCCTAAACCCTAAACCCGAAACCCTGAACCCTGAACCCTAAACCCTAAACCCTGAACCCTGAAGCCCCACTGGGAGTCGGGCAAAATTCAGCGCACTCGGAAATGAGATCATGCCGAGGGTGAAGCAATAAAGCCAGGAGCTTAGCACCTGGAAGCTCACGTACCTGAGGAGAGATTTAGGGTGGTAGGGTTTGGGGTTTAGGGTTAGGGTTGAGGGTTTAGGGTTCAGGGTTTAGGGTTTAGGGTTTAGGGTTTAGGGTTTCGGGTTTCGGGGTTCGGGTTTCGGGTTTCGGGTTTCGTTGCTTGTTGGACTGGCAAGCGCCTGCGATGCTTTTGCTGAAGAGGTTGGCGTGCAGACGCGGCAGGGTTTGGGGTTTAGGGTTTAGGGTTTGGGGTTTGGCGGTTAGGGTTTAGGGTTTCAGGTTTTGGGTTTAGGGTTTAGGGTTTCTGGGGAATGTGTATAAGGTTCCTCAAGCTCGAAAACCGAAAGCGCTAACTACAACGAACAAGCACTTGAACCCACACTCTGACCTTCGAACCCGAAAAGACCCAGAACCTTGCAAGCCCCAAACCCGAAGGACCTCCCCGAAGCCCTAAACCCAGAAATCCCAACGCGCTGAACCCCCGAACCTGAACTCTAAACCTTAAACCCTAAACCCCAAACCCGAAGCCATAAACCCTAAACCCTAAACCCTCAACCCTAAACCCTACAGAGCCAAAACGGCCTTTAGGGTCTGGGCTTGAACGGAGGCACTGGTTCTCAAACGGGTTCAGGGTTCAGGGTTCACGGTTCAGGGCAGAGCGCTTCGGGTTTAGGGCTCAGGACTTAGGGTTTAGGGCTTGGGGCTTAGGGTTTAGGGTTTGGGGTTTAGGGTTTGGGGTTTAGGGCTTCGGGTTTAGGGTTTAGGGCTTAGGGCGTAGGGTTTAGGGAGGAATTCGGGGTTCAGACTGGGGGCCTGAGCTTGCCGAAACCCTGCTTGGAGGTTCATGGTGCTTCGCAATCCAATTATGGCTGTACTTATAACCCAATTATAACCACATTAGGGCACTTAAGGGGCTCATAAGTGGGTGAGAAGTACAGATATAATTGGGATATTAAGCAACTAAACTCCTATCCCCCAAACCCCAGACTCTCAAACCCGATCCCCGAAACCCTAAACCCTAAACCCCCCTAAACCCTAAACCTTTGAAGACCAAAACCCCCACAGCTGCCCAAGACCCTGAACCCTCCGGTGAAGAAGAGAAGCGTGAGGGCAAAATTCTTGGTGGTGGAACCTCCCTTCATTCTTGCAGATGGCCAGATTCCCCAGCAAAACCTGAGTGCTGGCGGACGTAGAGAGCAAAGGGCTTGGGGTCTAGGAGTTAGGGGGGGTTTGCCCGAAACCCTAAACCCTACATTGTAGTGTTCTTAAGGGAGGGGCGTTCAAGGTAGGTACCTGGGGAACCTTAGGTAAGCATAGGGAAGCTTAGGGAGCCTTGGGAGTAGTGGGGAGTCCTAGAGAACCTTGGGTTACATACTCCCCTTGAACCCCCCTCCCTTAAGAACCCTAACCCTAAACCCTAAACCCTAAACCCCGAAACCGATGAACCACCTCTCCGGCTCGGAACTTACGGCCTTGGGCTATGAAGCCCCTAAACCCTAAACCCTAAACCCCAGAAACCCTTTTGGAGCCCCTGAGACGAAACCGTAAACTTGGGGGCTGCTACCCCCCTGATACTAACAGCTCCTTAACAGGGATTAGAGTACCCCTCATTACAATCCCTGGTAAAGATGGCTAGGACAAGGGAGAACATCCCAACCCCAAACAACCCAAAGCCCTGGGAATGAAAAATGAAAACGTTCTCGAAACCCTAAAGCCCCAGAACCCGCGCTGGGCGGAATGCCCCCTGAGATTCAGGGATTTGTTTTTTTAGGGTGGGTGGGGTTTTCACAGGGGGGGGTTAGGGTTTAGGGATGGGGCGTATTTAGGATTTAAGCACTTAAGGTTTAGACCCACTTCAGGAACTCCTCCTCCTCCTGAAGCTCAGGGAGCACTAGCGGCATGAGTCGACATTGGACCACGGACCCCCTTCTTGGATCCCCTGTCTATACCCCAGGCCCTAAACCCCAAACAACCCCAAACCCAAAACCCAAAAGCCTAAGCCAAAACCCCCCCAAACCCTAAACCCTCAACCCCAAACCCCAAACCCTAAACCCTAAACCCTAGAGCCCCTGGAGGCAACCTCCCGTGAACTCAGCAAGGCCCTTTTCAGGGGGTTGAGGGCGGTAGGAATTTGGGGGGTCATAAGTTAGGGTCTTTAGGGAGCTTTGGGTTTTAGGGCTGTGGGCCGGCTCGACATCAGGGTGTAGGTTCAGGGTTGAGGGTTGGACCCTAAACCCCAAACCCTAAACCCTAGCGGGTTGAGGGCGGGTGTCGGAGGTTTAGTTTGCTCGCCACGAGGCCACAGCATAAACATCATGGGGAGAGCCACATTGGTGTCTGCCGGAACGAACATGGCCCCTCTCCTGACCAAGGGCGAGTTTCGGTTGAAGGTTTAGGGGCTTAGGCTTAGGGCTTAGGGTTTCGGGCTTAGGGTGCGCAAGGGCGTGCCCCTAGAGATACTCCGCGCGGTGGCTGAGGCCGGGCTGGGGCCTCCCCGCAAATGCAGAGAATGCCGAAAGTACCGTGGTTTTCGCGTGCCTTTGGATGCTCTTCTGTTCGAGCCCCTCAAGGCCACTGAGGCCCTGGGGCCGGAGCCACTGATCATGATGGGGGGGGAGGGAGGGGTGCAGGTTGTTCTTGTTATTGTTGTTGCTCTTCTTGCTTTTCTTGTTGTTCTTGATCTTCGTCTTGGTCTTCTTGCTTCGTGCTTTTGTTTTTGTCCTTGTTGTTCTTGTTGTTCTTCTTCTTGCTGCACCCGCGCTCCCTCCGCAGAAATCCTCCACCTTGCGCCCCTAAACCCTAAACCCTAAACCCTGAACCCTAAACCCTAAACCCTAAACCCTAAACCCTGAACCCTGAACCCTGAACCCTAAACCCTAAACCCTAAACCCTAAAACGTTAAAAGCCGGAACTTGGACTTGGGGGCTTGGAGGGTTCAGAGCTCGGGTTTAGGGCTTAGGCCTGGAGGGCTTGGGGTGGCTCGGCCTTTCAACCGTAAACCCTCAACCCTCAACCCTAAACCCGAAACCCTAAACCCGAAACCCTCAACCCTCAACCCTCAACCCCTAAACCCTCAACCCGAAACCCTCAACCCTCAACCCTCAACCCTCAACCCTAAACCCTAAACCCTAAACCCTCAACCCTAAACCCGAAACCCTCAACCCTAAACCCGAAACCCTTAACCCTTGCTTCGGGTTTGGCTTCGAAGTAAACTCGGCGCCTGGAATGTCTGCAGGTGGATGTAGAACGGCGATGGCGCGGGATGTGAAACCGATTCAAAAGGCGCCAGTCTGTTCTTGTGTTTAACCCTAAACCCTAAACCCTAACCCTAAACCCTAAACCCTAAACCCAAAACCCAAAACCCAAAAACCCTACACCCTAAACCCTAAGGGGTTCAGGGCCAGGGTTCGCAGGGTTCGTGGTCGAGGCGTTGGGGCCGGGGGGATTCAGGGACTCAACATTCCTGCATTCCCTGCGATGAATGCCAGATGCCGAGCTACATGGATCTACCCTGAACCCTAAACCCTAAACCCTAAACCCTAAACCCTACACCCTACACCCGACATACCCATCAGGCATGCGCCCCATACGAGGCGAGTCAAGAGCCTAAAGCCGAGAGAGGATGGCGCACCGGCGTTGTCGGGCTCTCTAAGGATGTAATCGTTTCGGGCTTATGGTTTAGGGTTGAGGGTTCAGGGTTTAGGGTTTAGGGTTTAGGATTTAGGGTTTAGGGTTTAGGGTTTAGGGTTTAGGGTTTAGGGTTTAGGGTTTAGGGCTACTTGGAGGTTCATGGGTAGCTATACGTGGTTATAAGTAGGGTAACTCTTCTATATCTGGTTAGAACCTTATTTAGGGTACTTGTAACCCACCCATGCCCCCCCCCCCCATTATCATATGTGGGAGGATATTTAATATCAGGGGGGAGGGCGGCTTAATATTAGAGGGAAGGGGCTCTTTCGGGGGATTTCTGGGGCAAGTAAGGACGACCGGATATGTATACACGCATATGAACATTTTATATACATATATATATATATATATATATACGCTGAGAAGCGTTATTATGCGCTCCCATGACATGCCTTCGCACCAGCGAACTGCAGGTACTGGGGTAGTTCACTGGCTCCTGCTAAGTCAAGATCACCTCTTTTTCCATGCCAAATTCCTTCTCTGTGACCATCCGTGAAACACACACCCTCCTTCTAGGAAGCTTTGGACTTCATCTTGGTGAACCAGCCGATGTCCCAGCATCCCAGAGGGGCCTTCTTCGAGCTCAGAGGCATGCGTGGCAAGAGGCTGAGCGCTGCCGCGCACCCTTTCCAGCCTTCTCCTCAGTTGCCCAAAGGCAGGCCCGGCAACTGCCGGTGGGCGCTACACCCACAGCCATAGGTATCACAGGTACTCCGGCCAGGGGGCGCCCAGATGAGCTCATGGTGCATCAGAGCTGAGGGACTCGCGCCCTAAGGGCGGAAAGGCCCATGCTTCTCTAGCACAACCGGGTTTAGTCGCGCCGTTGCTGCGTGCATGTCTGGAGCGTCTGGCACGGACGTAACGGTTTTCCAGCCCCTCGAGGATCAGACACCAGGGCTCGGCAAAAGAGGACCTTTGCGAAGCCCCGGCTACAGGATGCACAGGAGGTGAGCTTCAGCATCTCCTTGGAGTCAGAGACCGCAGTCGTCAGGCCTTTCGTCGCCACGCCGGTTCTATTCCGCTGCTGGCATGCTTCTGCCACGGCGCCAAGCGCATGTCTGGCGTGTCTTGGCATGGAAGGAGCTGTCGACAGTCGACGCGGAAAGCCGCCAGTGAGCACAGATCGCACCCAACTCAGAAGGCAGAGCCCCACGTGTGGCTTTCAGGGCTTCAAAGACTTTGCGTGCCTTTGCTGCTCTGCTCTGTAGTCGTAGCGGTTCTCCAGCTGAATCCTTCGGGGATCAGACACCAGGGCTCGGCAGAAGAGGCCTTCGGCCTGCGTGGGGCTTAGAGGCACTTCTTCACTCAGTTACCTCGGTTGCCTTAGTTACCTGAGTTACCTTTACCGTGAGGCCGCATGCCTGGGCATTCGAGGCCTTTGCGAAGCCCAGGCTACAGGATGTACAGGAGGGGAGCTTCAGCGTCACGTTGGGGTCAGAGACCCAAGTCGCCGGGCCCTTTGTCGTTTTGCCCGCTTTGCCCGCTTTGCCCACTTTGCCCGCTTTGCCCAAGTGGGGTCTCGGCTTTGTGAGGGCAAAATCGAGGAGGCAGGCGGCCTCCCCAGAACCTCTCAAAGCAGCCAAAGAAGCCAAAGAAGCCAAAGCAGCCAAAGCAGCCAGATCCCCCACTCCACGTCAAATCACGTCACCTCCCCAATGCGCCGTGAGGCGCCCTCAAGAAGCGCCTCAAGGGGCGCCTCAGAGGCCCGGCATCACCTCTCCCAAACGTGTCTTCGCCGAGTTCATCTTGCTCAAGGCAAGAAAGGATGCCCCCCGGTGGACTGAGACCTCAAGGGCCTTCAGGCTCTGAGTGATTCTTTTCTTGGGGGGGGCGGGAGCGCAGAGGGCGCCATCAGAGGCCGCCCCATGCCTCATGGTCTGGGTCCATGGGAGTTGTGCCGGGAGGCTCGCTCGGAGACTCTGAAACTGTGCAAGGGCCTTCATTGCCTCTGGGGAGGAGGCCCGCTGCTTCTTAAAAGAGGTCTCACAGCCAGGAGCCTCACCGGGATGAAAGCCGCGGCTTGCTGCACGTGCTGTGGGGTTAAGCCGCTTGTGGGCTTAGGGTTTAGGGTTTAGGGTTTAGGGTTTAGGGTTTAGGGTTTAGGGTTTAGGGTTTAGGGATTTGCAGGAGCCGCGTGACGTGGAGATGAGGGGCATGGGGGCGGCCAGCTGTGCAAGGGAAAAGAGGCACACCTTCGCCGTCGAGGGTCCCAAAGTCAGCATCCCTTTGAGGGTACATGGACTGTAGGGGGCCTGGCACCTGAAAAAGAGCTCAGCATCGAAGTGGCGGAGGAGGCCTACGAAAGCCCCACATGGGCCCAAAAAGGGCCCTGAGGAAAGATGGCTGGCTTGTGGAGTCTGCAGAGGTCACTTGCCCAGGCTCACAGTCACGGAATGTCAGAGACAGACTCCTCCGAAACTTCCGAAACCATTGGAGCAGTGCATGAAGTCATCGGGCCTGCACGATGGGCCTCGCACACAGCGCGCACCACGGCGCCACGACGACGTCTAGGCCTCGATCAGCACTCCCACCTCGCACGTGGCCGCTCGCGTGACGGCCTGGAGGGCCGTCACATCAGATGCGGCTAGAAGCCGCAAGATTCGGGGCGTGTTGCCATTGCCTCAACTCAAGTAGCCGCTAAGAAGCTCATGGGGACGCCTCCTAAGCAGCGCAGCATCGCGGAAGCGGCCCGGGCCCGCGAGCAGGAGATCTTTCCCTGAAAAGGCATCAAAGGAGACCCCTCCGGCTCAGGGCAGAACATGGGCAACTCGCTGCAGGGGCTGTCGTCCTCCAACGTGGGATGAAGGTCTTGGCAAGCGCATGGAAGGCAACGGGAACGCTTCAGCCTAAGATGCTATGCCTAAGACGAGCGTGCCCAAAGGGACAAAGGGACGGCTCTCTTCTGAGCATCAGGTCCCCTCTGGGCAAAGCGAAACCTCACTCCCAGAATGTCCCGAGGCCCAAACGGCCCCCAAACTTTAAGAATGGCTTTGGGTCAAAGGAAAGTGTCGGTATCAGTGCCCCGAAAGGCTGCAAGTCCGGCGACTTGGGAGCATGGCGCAGGTACGGCTTAGGGTTTAGGGGTTTATATTTAGGGTTCTCGGTGGTGGCAGTGGGCGTTATCGGCGTTGTGGGCGGAGCTCGGGTGCAGTGTGGTGAGGAACTGATGGAAGTCCGGCGAGGACATCTTGAGGATTAGGGTCCTTGTTCGAGTTCTGGCGAGCGTGGGTGCTTCGTGTGTTGTGTTGCTTTCCTTAGATATCATGGTGAATGTATTGAAATGGCGAATCCGCTTCAGGGATACCAGTGCGAAGAATCCTGCCTCAGGTGGCCACCAGGCGTGCGGCGGACCGAAAGACCGGACCACTCGCGATGGCTCGCGCGTGCTTACGGAGTATCTGTGCAAAGTGGCGAGAACTGCTGCACCAAACGACTCACGCGTGGCTGCTCTGGAATGAATATCTGCTTACCTGCAAAAGGGGCGTTCGTCCATCCTTGAGTAGAGATGGTGCCTGCATCCTGCCCTACCTTTCACAGGAGTGCATGCTTGGCAGTGCGGCTGCATAAGCCGCGACAGCATCTGGGCCTCTGATTTGGCAGAGAAGGTTTTGCACATAGCCGAATGTGTAGCCGGCTTGGGTGCTTCAAACGACCCAAAGTCCTTGCCACACATCATGCTGCAGAAACGTCCCATGCATCTACTGTATGAAACTGGGGGCACAGGGAAAAGCACGTTTGGGAGGAAACCCTGTGCTCCACACCGCAGAAGTGCCGTCGTGTGCAGCACCCCAAAGAATGTCGTGTGATTCTCACATGCCGTCGTGCCCTTTTGCAGCACATTCAGTCCTGAGGAGCCTTGATAGTTGCAGTCAGCCACCCATGCTATGTTTTGCATAAATCCTCGTGTAAGCTTGGCTTAAGCTACAAATTTAACGTCGACCACCGTTCAAGCAAGCAGAATGACGCAGGCGCACTGCGGAATGAACATTCTGGGAATTATGACAGACTTTGCATACGCAACAGCCTCGGGACCTCGGCCTACAACGCCGACAGGGTGATGTGCTTCTAGCCTGCAAACTTACAACTTGGCCCTGAACCCGGAGAACTTTGGCACATGGGTGCCGCGAGCGGCAAAGGCGCCGCGCACCGCGCATGTGGAACTGGCGGATGCTTGGGCACAAGAGGACGTGTTTAGGTGACAGGCAGGTACTGTGCAACGCCAAGCTTTGGAGCAAGGTAGCACTGTGCGCAGCTTTGTGTGATTATCAACTTATCAACTACGGCGCTGAAACAAAGGACCGGACCACTCGCGATGGCTCGCGCGTGCTTACGGAGTATCTGTGCAAAGTGGCGAGAACTGCTGCACCAAACGGCTCACGCGTGGCTGCTCTGGAATGAATATCTGCTTACCTGCAAAAGGGGCGTTCGCACGTCCATCTTTGAGTAGAGACGGTGCCTCCGTCCTGCCCTACTTCTCACAGGAGTGCATGCTTAGCAGTGCGGCTGCATAAGCCGCGAAAGCATCTGGGCCTCTGATTTGGCACAGAAGCTTTTGTACATAGCCGAATGTGCAGCCGGCTTCGGTGCTTGAAACGACTCAAAGTCCTTGCCACACATCCCTTTTGCAGCACATTCAGTCCTGAGGAGCCTTGACAGGTGCAGTCAGCCACCCATGCTATGTTTTGCCTTAATCGTCGCCAAAGGGGCGTTCGCACGTCCATCCTTGAGTAGAGATGGTACCTCCGTCCTGCCCTACCTTTCACAGCAGTGCATGCTTAGCAGTGCGGCTGCATAAGCCGCGAAAGCATCTGGGCCTCTGATTTGGCACAGAAGCTTTTGTACATAGCCGAATGTGTAGCCGGCTTGGGTGCTTGAAACGACTCAAAGTCCTTGCCACACATCCCTTTTGCAGCACATTCAGCCCTGAGGAGCCTTGACAGGTGCAGTCAGCCACCCATTGTATGTTTTACATTAACGTCGACCACAGTTCAAGCAAGCAGAATGACGCAGGCGCTCTGCGGAATGAACATTCTGGGAATTATGACAGACTTTGCATACTCAACCCCTCAACCACCTATCGCCCACAGCAAGCTGTGCTTCTGCCATGAAAGCTTACAGCTTGACCCTGCACCCAGAAACTTGTTGCAGAGCACCCCATTCTGGCGCAGACGCCGAAAAGCCGCGCGGCAAATGCGGTACTGGTAGTTTCTTTGGCACGGGGGGACATCTTCAGGCAGGCAGCTATGCGAAGGCAAACGGAAAAGGGCGCGAGCTGCAACACTGCTGTGCGCTCGCATGAGATGCAGTACCGGAGCCACGGCCAGCAGGGCGCATGATGGCGCATGTGTGTTCACGGGCTTTCTGTGGGAATCGCGCAGCATTCAAGGCCCTGAGTCATGGGACCGGACACGGTCGGCATTAACGACAAGCACCTGCACAGCAGCTTTCCAAACCGTTGACGGACGCACACCTTGCCATAGCTGTATGCGTACACCAACGACCTTTGCAGAACATGCAAAATGCAGGTCTCGGCCAGGCTCTCTTGCCCTCGCGCAGAAGGCTGATTGCCATCTCCGTCTTCAAGGGCTGATTGCCTAGGTCAAAAGATGCTCCAAGCGCGCGCAAGGCCAGGCCTGCGTCCGCAGGCTTATCGGTTGATCACCATTTTCTCGATGCATGTCAGGCAGACATGGGCATCAGGTCACAGTGCCATCCGGCTGTGGATCCGGCTGCGTGCGCTTCAAGGACATGGCGCAAAAGGCGAAAGGGGCAAGAGAAAGGAGCAAAAGAAAGGTATTGAGCCACTAATAGCAACTGGGACCAAGGATACATGTTTCTACAATCGGACATGCCTGTGGCCGTTGCAAGCTTCAGCTCTTCTTCTCATCATCATTGCAACTTTCGTTACAAGTACCCTGCAAAGGTGCTTCAAGCCTTAAAGCTTAAAGGTTTCATGCCAGCGCATCTTCTGGAGGCTAAAAGAAAAAAAGACACCGAAATACGAGCTGCACCAAAGACATACTGTTGGCCGATGGGGATGGCATCGTAATAACCGTGGTACATCGTGAGAAAGCCTTCGAACAGAACTTGGCCGCTTAGACGTCACCAAGTTCATGGTACTCAATAGCCCAAGTATAACTGTGCTTATCACACAAACATACCCGCATTACTTTCTAAAAGCTTGTAAATGCCCTAAACCCTAAACCCTAAACCCTCAACCCTCCACCCTAAACCCTAAATTCTAAACCCTAAACGCTAAACCCTAAACCCTAAACCCTAAACCCTAAACCCTAAACGATAAACCCTAAACTTAAACAGTAAACCATAAACCCCAAACCCATGACGTGAACCAGGCATTTAGCCTTCATTGAATTGAAGGGATCCCGACAGCGAGTCGCGCAACAAGGACCAGTACTTCAGCCAACACAACACGTGCGGAATCGACTTGGAGTTCGAATGAGTGGCTAGATGAGGATGCAGCGCGCCCCATCAAGTTATGTGTGGACTTTTTTGTTGACGTGCCGAAATGTGAACAGCCATGCAGAACGACCCAGTACCAGATTAATTGGGCAACAGCTTCAGGTCAAGCTGAGGGGACATGTTAGACGTATGACCTCCAACCTGTGCGTATCCTGAAGCCTTGTGCAAGCATTCGTTCGTCTGTGTTCCTCTTTGTTGGCTCATCACTTTGACGGATACCCTGCTGAGCTGCTGACACGGCAAAGAGGCGCCGTCAAAAAAAAAAATTGCGCAAGCATTCTTTGCTGGAAAGAGATTTTGCGCAACGTGCTTCAGAATTCAGAGGGCTGCAAGAGCCCCAAACGTGTGACTCGCGTGTGGAGTGTTGGGTCCGTGTCGATGTTCCAAGGTCCAAAGACAAGGTTCGGGCTCCAAATTTCGGGAGACATACAAGGTAACAACAATGATGACCGTCATTAAGACCAGAAGAGTACTGGTGCCTTAAATGGAAATCATGGTCATCATGCTTCGGAGAACAGTGATCTTGCTGTCATGATGGTCAGAATGCTCATCACTATCATTCTGACCAAAGTTGCTTGAAGGTCAGCATGCATGATCACAGAGGTGGCTCTGATCATACGGGTAAGAATGAAAAAAAAAAATGCCGGCGAAGACCCCAAACAGTAAGATTGCAGATCCAGGGAAAGCGGCATGAAGCAATAACGCGACGCGTAGAATTCGGCAGGCCGAGTTTACAATTAGAAAAATTGGGCTCAGTATGGAGGCGTGGGTTTCAGGCTTCTCTTTGGAGCTGGGTCGGAACAACCCTTTTCCAATCCAAACGATGGATTGACATGGATGTCCAAGCGCTGCCCACATGCATTTTGCTAAGCCTGAAAAATGCGTTTGGTCTTGCTTTCTACATTTGCAACGCCATGCTCTCTCTTTCTGTACTTTTTCAAAGGCGAAAACAGTGCATTTAGGCACGCGCGAAAAATGCAGTTGCGCATTCGCCTCTTCTGTACGCAGCTTGTCTTTACGACGAAAGATCAGCGGTTAACTCAATTTCACTGTGGTTGTGGAAGGAGCAAGCTGGGCGAATGCATTCTGCCCACTTTGAAAAATGCACTTGAGCATGTTCTTCCTGATTCTGGGTCTGTTTCGGTACTTCTGCAAAATGTCGAGCATTGTTCTAAACACGTATTTCAATTCCTACAGCTACTTTTATGCACAGAAAACACATCAGAAGAATCGAATACGTCATGAGCCAGCAGAAACCAAGACTAAACATGATAGGAAACCAGTGCCACATGCATTCTCAACGAAAAATGCATTTGGAATGCCCTAGAAATGCATGTCGGGTAGATGTTGGTCGTAAAACACCAATCTATTTTTTTGTTGTTTTCGTTTGTTTTTCATGCTGTAATGGAGCAAAGCGAATAGACATGGATGACCAGATGCTGCCGAATGCATTTGCCAGGCCTGAACAACGCATTTGGTCTTGCTTTCCACATGTGCAACGCCGCGTGCTCTTTCTGCACTTTTTCAAAGCAAAAACAGCTGAATGCATTTGGGCACAGGCAAAAAATGCATTTCGGACTTTGGTTTCTTTCGTACGGGGCCTCTGTCTTTGACACAAAAGTCAGCAAGCTGCGCAAATGCATTTTGCCTGCTTTGCAAAATGCATCTCAGCATGTTGCTTTTGATTTTAGGCCCCTTTTTGGGAATTTTGCGAAACGGTGATTATGGTTCTAAACGCGTTCAAATCCTATATATAGATGTTCTTATGCGCAGAAAGACATGAAACTTCAGCCGGCAGAAGCCAAGATTGCAACATGATAGGTAACCAGTGCCAAATGCATGTGGAATGCCCTCAGATGCATGTCGGGGAAATGTTGGTCGTAAAATACCAGCCCGAATGCATTTTGCCAGGCCTAAAAAACGCATTTGGTCTTGCTTTCCACATTTGTAACGCCGTGCTCTCTTTGTGCACTTTTTAGAAGGCGAAAACAGCTGAACGCATTAAAGCGCGGCGAGGTCGCTCACCACGGGCCCAGAGAGCCGAATACAGAGGTTGGCCTTCAAGAAAACCACCGCAGATGTGGGATACGGCTGATAAGCAGCGATTGTGAACTTCGGAAGAATGCTGGCCTGCAGAGTTTCCTTCTCACCCCACGCGACCACACAACGTCTACTCCGACCTTCAGTGGAGAACGGCTGTGCAGTGTGCAAGACTGCATTGCAGAATCTTGGTTGCGCCCCGGACTTGGAACCGGGCAGGCTAAGCAAAGGAGGAATGTCAATGAAGAGAACGTGCAAGCAGAAGCCAGACTGCCTGTAAGACTTGGCCTGGTAGAATTCCGCAAATTCTTGGTTTGCGTATGTGCGGAGGAAAGGCAGAAGGCCAGGCAACTTGGTCGATGAAGAGCGATGAGTACAGCTTATAAGCAACAGTAAGAGGCTTTGCTTTGGCAGAGTTCCCAGCTGGTAGAGCTCGTCCGGTCGGCTGACCGAAAAACAAAACACACAACTTGCACCGCTTCGAGTCTGTGCTGGGGGGTCGGCAATTACGTCGACTTATCTTTATGAAGCTAAAGAGGCAGAGACAGGGCGCCTGCGGCGCGATTCTGGGCTGCGCTTGTGGGAACAGCCGTCGAAGAGCAATGCAACGTGCTAAACGTGCAAAAAGCGCAGGCAGCTTTATGCCCGGAAGGTTTTGAAACCTATACCTGCAAGACTGCTGCTTAGCGGCTGAAGACTTAAAGTCGGTGGCAATGTGGCTTGTCGCACTGCTGCACCTGGGGCGGAAATTACTAGTGATGTACCTGCTGGACTCAGGCTCTTAAGGCAAAGCGCAGCACAGTGTGATGGCAACTTAAGCTAGGGCTAGAGGTGACAGACCCGGGCCTGTCATTTGGCAGGACATTTGGAATGAACCCGAATAACTGCACACTAATAGCCTGCTGGGCGGGGTGGATGCCAAGTCAATATGTGGCACTGCAGCCACGCTGATCCTTTGCAGACCTTGTTGAAGAAGAAGATGTGGCAGTTGCGCGCAGGCATTAAAGCAACACCCCACTTGTTGCAGAGTAGCTGCGTAGGCAAAAATAACCGAAGATTAACGGAAGCCCTCCTTAAAGTGAGCATAAAAAAGCCTGAATGTCCGCGGTAAGCTGTGTCGAGCAACCTGGGCTGCGAGCGGTCAGCCATCTGTTCGATCATAATGTTGGCTTCCCAGCTCCAAGCGACTGGTGGCTGAACAACTGCAAAGAACGCCAGACCCCGATCACTTCTGCAGCTAAAGCGCCAGATACTTGCTAGATGCGACAGATCCACAGTTAGGTTTAAGCCGATCTTCTCAGTACCTACGTTTCCCCCTTCATGGAATCCAAGGAATCCTCCGATGGCCGTTTTCTGGCCAAACGCCCACATAAGTATGCCAGCAGCGCAAGAAAAGCAAGACGCCTTGCAACCATGGCTCTTACTACGCAAGCAAGTCAGCTTAAGTGCCTTGACGACCCTGAAGTTAGAGGGAGAGGAAGAGGAGGGAGGGTCTGGGAAAGAGACCGCAGACCAACAAACGCAAACCAAAAAAGGAAACCACACCGACACTTCCGCTACTGTATCTTGCTATAAGCCAGGGGCTTGTAAAAGCATGTGACATTAAGTAAACACAAGTATCGGCCAGTCCAATGCCAAGATCTGTTGCTTTGCCGGTTGTTGCGTGCTGGTCAAAAACTAAAAAATGCCCGGCAGTGCCCTTATTTCTGAATCCTGCGTGGGCCTGTAAAAGTTTCTTTAACGTGTGTTGCAGAAGATAAAGGCTGCAATCCAGGCTAGAAGGTTGACGGCAAAATAAGGGCTCTTCCATTTTACTTACCGGCGGTCCGTGGGAAGGAAAGAGAGAACCCTAAACCCAAAACCCTAAGTTGGCCTCCCTTTCCTCCCAATCATTGCCCCAAACCGGACAAGGCCTTTAAGGGCAGAGTGTCTGATGGTCCGACACAGACATAAGCAAAGTGGGACCACCCGCAGCGTGGGTGAAAGAGCATGGAGGAACGGTGAATTGTCCAGCGTGTGAACCGAAAAGGTAAGGCAATTACAATGCTAAATGCCAAAAGCGGATGACGACTGGTTGACAAATCGACAAAGGTTGGAAAGGGCAGAGCCGACCACTGAAGTTCTGGATGCGACAGAGAAGCGGAAGTGAGCCTTCACTCCTGAAACGTCCTAAGATCACCGATGAGAGTCAACAAGATCTCCGTGGTGAAGAGAGGCAAAGTGCCCCATAACTTCCGACAGAGGTTGTGGACGTTGATGTGGATGAGTTTGAGCATCCGAGTTTGCCATATGGTGGGATTCCGGATGAGGCAATGGAACCTGGATACTTTGAAGGAGAAGAAACTCCTGGTGGGGATGAGGCTGTACCGATGGAAGAGGACAGACCTCAGATGGATGTGGATTCAGTTCCAAATGAGTCCAATCGAGTTCCCCGGCGTTTAGAGAGTTTGACATCAGATGTGAACTTAGTTCCAGATGAGTCCAATCGAGTTCCCCGGCTGATCAATCGAATCTTTTTAGATTCAAGACTCGATGTGCTTCAAGGTCCTACTAAAATGGTGAGTAGTGAAGAGAGTCCGAAGTTGGTACATGTGACCAATTCGATTCTGCTCAACAAGAATAGCACCTTCCAGGAGTCCATGAAGTTGTGTGGATCCCAAGTTTGGCTGGCAAGACCCACGAGCGTTTTGTCTGAGATAAATGGATGTCCATTGGATGTGGAAACTGGTAAAGAAGGTTGAACTTCCAAGCTGGACGTTGGAGATCCCAGCATTCACAGGCCTCACCTACGGAGGCAGGAAGCAGTTAGGCATGCTGAACAGATACTGCAGCCTCTCTTCGAAGCCTGGCATGGCAAGAGCCAAGCAAATCATTTCATGTGCCGATATGTGCCGCGTAGGTTGCGAACTTTGTATCCTTCGCAGCACTGCCAAAAGCGAGAGCGAAGCGTACGAAATCGTCGCCTGCTTGCTGTAACGCAAGACTTAGACTGGAACCGACTGAGAAGCTAATTTGTTTTACTTGCAACGAGGAGCTGTGAAAGCAGATTTGGCTTCCCGTGTGTGAAAACAACGCCGCAACTGAGCCCAAAAATGGCTTCTAAACTTGGGTTCCAATTTGAGCTGGATGGCCTTGTATGTTCACACAGAGAACCCGTTTTCCAGAATTAAGCTGCTTTTAGAACCCATTTAAGTTTACACTGTAAGGTTACTCAAACTTCTCTACCTTTTAAAATTGATTTCTTGCCCTCTTTTGTGTCTCCAAATCCACACACCTTTTACCACCCACACACTTCCACACTTGAACAGCCAGCAGAACCCAGCCAACATGCACGCAAACGCACACTACCCACCAACACACACCACACACTGAAGCCAAGACATGCACCCGCAAACCAACCCACTTTGCAAGCACAAATGCTAACACATACACACACACACATTAACAACACTGTTCATGCACACTTAGAAAAACAGCTGCAACTGCAAAATGTACATTCTTTATGGATTCTTAAGTTCCGATTGCAATTTTTTTTCACTGTCTTTCTGATTAATCAACAGCTTACCAAGCTAATAGCACTTGCAAAACACTGCTGAACGATCTGTTTGTGTTTTCGTTCAGGGCAGTTTCTTAAAACTCTTGCAACTTTACCAAGAGATTATTCCAACAAAAACAAAGAAAAATAAAGAAATTCTGTTCAGACGGGTAAAGGCAATTTAAAAAAAAAATGTTGCTTTTATGAAAATTCTTCAAAATTGAAAAAAAGAAAAACCAATGTTTTTTGCAGTTCTGGAATGCTGAAAGAAGCTTGAAGAAAAACGATAAAGGGCATTAAAATAAAAGCTTCTCAGCACTTGGCTGAACAAACAAAGGAACTTTTTTGTTCAAAATGGAAATGGGCGGACGGGCGCAAACCAGACTGGCAAAAGGCATGCGCCTTGCAGCTTGGAGATTTTTAATCGGGCCTTTGGGTCTTGCTAACTTGAAAGGGTCAGAGAAGAACAGTTGCCAAGGTTTAAGGCAGCAACCTCCTTAAAAACCCAAGAGTATCAAAGCCCTGGAGCGCACAAGCCGAAACCTTTGAAGCTGTTGGTCATTAATCTTTGTTGACAGATGGGTGGCAAGGCCCTGATTTATAAGACAGCGGTGACTGGAGGTGTGCTGCACCTTGCGTGAAAAACCGAAGGTCCCTCTGGTACCTTTTCCCTTGAAAGCACGAACCCTGACCTCTCACACAAGTGCGGACAGCTCTCTCTTTTTCACAGTCAGAGCCACTTGAGCCAAAAGTCACGAAGTGCACAAACTAAACGAATTCTCTCTTGTGAGCTTAAACTCAGCTTCAGAACGAAGTTCCTACACACTGCACACTCACTTTAAATAGCGTATTGGGCAAAAACACACTCGTATGATTTCCTTGGAAATCAACGAGGCATAAACCATCGAGGATGGGATCACACGGATTCCCAATCACTCCGAAGCAAAACAAACCTATACAAGCTGATCCAAAACATGACAAAAACATCACTGATCAGCCACAATCTTCCACCCCCCGCATTTTGCTGAGGGTTCATGTCAAAGATCTGAAGTCCAAGCCCAGCTCGGCACTTCAACACTAAGGGGATGCCCTGGCCACATTCCCTTGGTGCGTACTCGCCACCAAACGAAACAAACAACACACCAGTCGATCTCTGACATCAAACTTAAAACTCATGCAAGATCCCACCATCAGGCAGGTTGTCCTGGGTCCACATCACTGGTAACCCAAGAGTTCGTTGTCCAAACACGTGAAAAACGAATTAAACTTGCATCCACCTGCACTGGGGCAGGGTTGTCTTGGAACGAATCCAAGAGTTCGTGGTGACAAACACGTGAAAACGAATTAATGCAAGCTTCAGATGTTTCCCACTCAGCACTCGACCTTGTCGTGGTACTCCTCCTCAGTCTCGCATCTTCCAGGTCACCAAACTCACCAACTAGCATCGGCTAGCTGATCCTTCAGGAAAAGATTGGCTTCATAGTTTCGCTTCTTCCAGCGTACCATCAGCCAAAAACGTCTTCAGAGGTGGCAATCAGACGCCTTGCAGAAGGGGCTATAGAGTCCCTCGTTGAGTTTCATCATCATTTTGCCTCCTCTTTGCAAACTTCTCATGCACTGAAACAAGGGCTCACACTAACCAGAAAAATCGCGGGCGCTCCATGGCGGCAACGCGGCCATGGCTTCCAAAAAAATGGCTGCGGGTTTCACTCACCCACCCAACCACTGAGATCACTTAGCATCTCAGTTCATTCTTCATCCTCTTCGCCCTTCTTCTCGCCAGCTCCAGTTGACTCCATCAACTTGGCGCGGCGCTCCTTGGCGGCTTCCTTCATCTCCGCCAACTCAGCCGTCCTCGTTTCCATCATCACATCCTGCGAAGATCGGCTAGGCTCAGCTGGCGTCTCCGCAGGCCTCTCAGTTGGCTGGTCTCCAACCTTTCTCTTCTTCTCTTCCAACATCAGCTCCAAATCGGCAACACTAAAGCTTGCCTTCACACGCTCAGCAATCTGCGCGATAGCTGCTGCATCCAACTCAGATGGTACAACTGACACAGGCGAGCGAACCGCTTCGCCTTCCAGCTTTGCTCTCTTAGCAGCTTCTTCCTCGGCAGCTGACAGGTCGGCGATGCGCTTGCGCTTTCGCTCAGCTTCCTCGAACTCTCGGTCTTGCTGTTCCGCTGCAGCCTTGAGGATCCGCTTCAGGTCCTTTTCCTCCTTCTCGAGTTTCCCAACATTCTCACCCATGATCCCAAAGGCTTGCTGCCACATGTCGGCAGGCAACGTCAAGTTGAACCTCACCACATAGTCGGTCGGCAAGTGCCACTTACACTTGCAGATCCACACAACACCGCTTCGAGTCTCACTCGCAACCACCTTCTTCCAGCTTGCCGCCCTCTGCGTGTCGGTGATCTCCTCTTTCTTTTTCTCCAGGTCCTCCAAGAATCCTGCAACAGACTCCATCACGGATCTGTAGTGGCTGTAGGCCACAAACGACCACTTGGGGACTGGTCTCTCCCTCAGCTCCGGCTCGTGAATCCGAAGTGTATCACACGACAACATCGAAATCACTCGCACTCGCTCCACCAGTTCCTTAAACACCAAGGATCCTTCCTTTGCACTTCTCTTCCAGCGCAACACCCATGGGGGATAATACGAGCTCTCAGCTTCATCCTCCATGATCCTCTCTGCTCCCAAAATGGGTAGCATGCACAACAGATCCACCATCCGCAAGACTCCGAGGTCCTGGTGCTCACCCAGAAGCAAAACAGGGACTATCCCTTTTCTCTTCAAGTACCTCACGAAGCTCAACATCGCCAGGCCACACGTTCCCGGCGGCACTTCCATGTACAGTCCTCCTTCATTCACTGCCATCTCCCAGATGATGGCCTTGCCACCAATCTGTCCACGGACATCCAAGATTCCGAAGATCTTCGTGGGTTTCTCCTGTAGCTCACACACCTCCTGGATGGGCTTCACCAGCTTCTCGTATGAGCTTTGATAGCGCAACATATCCTTGTCGGATAGCGTGCCTACCACGTCCTTGAGCTCTAGCTCATCCACTGGAGTTCCGCGCCGGCAGATACTCCATGACACATCACCGAACCACTTCGGCGGCTCTGGATCCGCCAGCTCCGGAAACACGTCGACCATCCGTTCAATCACCTTCGGCATGGCCTTGGGTTTCGGTGCAGCTTGGCCTGAGCCTCGGCTTTCACCTTTATCACCCCTTTTTCCAGCAGCTCGGCGCTCCTTCTCTGCCTCTCGGAGATGGAATGCATGGCTTGCATCCGTGCCAGAGACTGTCACAGTCTGTTTGCACTTTTCGCACTTGGGCTTGCCACTTTCATCCCAGCTCAACCCGGCAGCATGCTCGGATCTGAACAACCATTTGCAAACCTTACACCAAAAGGGGCTTTTCATCTCAGCACCCTGCTCACCCTTCCTGCTGTCTTCAGCTGCCATTTTCCTGTCCTTCACCAAAGGTACAGGCTCCAGGCTAGGGCTAGCTTCCGTGGTGCTTGAACCAAAGCTTTTGCGGTTGGACCATAAATCCATTTCTTGAACCTCAGGGGAAGAGTCTTCACGAAGGGTTTCGGGACTTCTAAGGTGGAAATTTTCAAAAACTTCACCACACTTTTTCACACTTTTCAACGATCCAACTTGCTCCACACTGCATCCAGTTGCCTCGGCACACTGGTATGCCTGAACTCCAACCCTTGGTCGGATTCCACAGATCCTCCACACCTGCTGCACATCTTCACCAGGGTATATACCCATAGCTTGCTGGTGCTGACAGAATGTCACTTGACTCAAGCACTTTGTAAGAACGTCAGCGATCATTCCCGCTGTCGGGCACCAAATGACCTTCAAGGTCTGAGCTTCCTGTATCCGCTCCTGAAGATAGCAGACAGCGATGTCTAAGTGGCGAACTCGCCTACTCAACCCACGGTTTAGCAAAACCGCTCTCGCTGAGGAACTGTCAGTGTGCAATCGGATCGTGACATCTGACTCGGCCAACTGACCGATCAAAGTCGCAAGTCCCTCACTCTCCTGTACCGCAGTCAAGATGGCTCTCAACTCGGCTTCACAAGAACTCAGCGACACACACCCTTGAACTCGAGAGATTCCCTTGATCAGGCATCCTCTATAAAAGATGGCTATGCCCGACACAGATCTTCGTCCTAACGACGCTTGGGGTGCCCAACTGGCATCCGCATACACTTCCAGCTGCGCCGGCCCACTGTCCGGTACATTCCCATCAGGGCCAAAGTACTGCCATGCATGGTATTGTCCCTTTAGGAACCTAATCACTTGTCGCAATGCTTGCTCAAAGCATGCTGTTGGCTTGGACTGTCCTTGCGAAAGAATGGACATCCACCTACTCAGGTCAGGTCTCGACTGACCCCACCATGCAATCCGGCCAAGTACTGCTCTGTACCTCGCAGCTGCAGTGTCACTCAACTCAGGATCCGAACCACTTGCTCTGCCCTTCTCGACCGTTTTCACGATGTCCGGAGGAGCAGTAACCACCTTCAGGTCCTTACAGAACTCTGTCTCGAACAGGGCATCTAAGTATGCCGGGGGCACTCGCATCCTGAGATGACTCCCTTGTCTCTCAATCTCTCGCCCCAAAAAGGTGATCTTTCCACCAGTGGAAGTGATTCGACCCGTTTCCTTGATCTTCAACTCTCCGTTCAGGGTGTCGGTCACCAACCGAATGGCATCTCTAGTGCCACACAGAATCAAATCGTCCACATAGCACAACATGAGGAATCTTTTCCCTCTCACAGTGCCCTCGAAGACGGAAGGTTCCGTTGGGCATTGCTTCAACCCAACTTTCTTCACAACTGTCGCCAGCTTCAAGTTCCAAGCTTTGGCGGCAACTCTCAAACCATTCATGGCTTGATCCAGAATCATAAACACCGGGACATAATAGTCCTTGCAGGCGGAAACATCCTTGGGCAATTGGATAATCGCCTTCGATCCTTTCGGAAGGGGGGAATGCAAGAATGCAGTGCTAACATCCAAAGTTGCGATATCCATAGCATCTACCGAAGCAATGGCCAAAAGCGTCCGTAACGCTTCTAAAGAAGGAGTCGTAGCACTCAGTCCTAAAGATGATGCTGTGCTCCCCTTTGCGATGTCTTGCACCACACACCGAGCTCTCACAGCTTCCTTGCCATTCACCACCTTTGGGCCTATGACCCATCGGGTTGGGATGATCTTTATCCCATGCTGACGAGCAAACTTCTGAGCCTCGTCTGCTCCAACCACTCTCCCTGCTTTGTGAGCAGTCATACTCTGCAGCTCAGTTCGCCGGCCTTCCACTGTTTTATCCACATCTAATGGACATCCATCTATCTCAGACAGAACACTCGTGGGTCTTGCCAGCCAAACTTGGGATCCACACACCTTCATGGACTCCGGGAAAGTGCTATTCTTGTTGAGCAGAATCGAATTGGTCACATGTACCAACTTCGGACTCTCGTCACTGCTTACCATTTTAATAGGACCTTGAGGCACATCGAGTCTTGGGTCTAAATAAATACGATTGATCAGCCGGGGAACTCGATTGGACTCATCTGGAACTGAGTTCACATCTGAAGTTAAACTCTCTAAACGCCGGGGAACTCGACTGGACTCATTTGGAACTGAATCCACATCCATTTGAGGTTTTTCTTCCTCCATTGGGATCGCTTCATCCTCAGCGGGAGTTTCTCCTTCGAAGTATCCAGGTTCCATTGCCTCATCTGGAATCCCTTGGTAAGGCAAACTTGGATCCTCAAAATCCTCCATGTCAACATCCACAACTTCTGTCGCAGGTGTTGGGACGCTTTGCTTCTCCTCCAACTTGGGATCTGGTCGACTCTCATAGGTGATCTTCGGGCGTTTCAGGAGTGAAGGCTCACTTCCAGACTCCATCACCCCCGCATCCTTTGAGCTTCTCTGGTCCATTTTTGGAGTTTCCTCTGTTGGTTCTTTCGATTCCAACCGTTGTCGTTGAGCTTTCAACCAATCATCATACCGTTTTCGGCATTCAGCATTGTGGTTGGCTTTTCCTCTTTTTGGACCACACGCAGGACAGTTCGCTGTGCCACCATGTTCCTTCACCCATGCAGCTGGAGGTCCAACTTTGCTCATGTCGGTGGTCGGTCCCTCAGACACTCGGCCCTCAAAGGCCTTGTCCGCTTCACCTTCAATCCGATCGGGCACACCATCCTCTTTCTCCTTCAGAATCGGGGGAGCCAATGTATCCGATGGATCATGCTCCTTGAGCAAATGTTGACAATGCTCCAACCCAATCTTCAACGGAACGATGTGCTTGAT
This sequence comes from Symbiodinium natans, assembly GCA_905221605.1. NCBI lineage: Eukaryota > Dinophyceae > Suessiales > Symbiodiniaceae > Symbiodinium > Symbiodinium natans. The sequence goes on from CAJNDS010002413.1 coordinate 493,413, forward strand.
GGACTTTGCTCGAAAGTGTTTTGGACAACCATCCACCATGGCACTCACAACATGAGTCAAGCCACCAACTTCAGGGTACACATAGGCTGCTTCCACAAACCGGGAGAGCGCCGTGGTTTTCATCGAATCCGGTAGCTCAGCCAGAACTGTAGCACCTATCAACGACGATCCACACTCATGGAGGGATCTCTGTAGTACCAACTCCTGGGGTGATTTCTTCCCATCAAAGGCAGCTGCATGGTGATTGTGCATTGCAGCACAGTAAATCAGACCAAACTCAAACGCTCGAGGACTTCTTTTCAAGTCAAAGCCCTGCGCTCGTAGATCCAACCTCACCGTGCTGAACAACTCCTTGAGTGTTCTCACTGCCCTTTCCACACCACCAACCGCTTCATGTCCCTGCGGAGGTGCTCTTTGGGTCACAATCCTAATCCCCAGATTGGCTCTCTTGATGAGGGCGCTCACCGCTGTCTCGCTGTCTGTCCTCAACAGTACAGCAGACCCTGCAATGTCCAGTCCGAAAGCATTCATCCAATAACGAATCCAGCTGGAGGTATTGTCAGCATTGGTCCCTACCAACAGACATCCAATCATTCTGGTTGACATTTCAGTCATGACCAGTACTTTCATGTTGGGAGCCGTCGGCTGGTCTTTCGCAAAAGTACCAGTTACCAGGTTGATGAAGCAGAAATCTGCTTGCAACGCCACGGGTCGGTCTTGAGCATCCTTGGTCCGACGATGCTGGGTTGTTCCTCTTGTCATCCGACAATGAGGACATTCGGACGAAAAAGGAATGTGGCCTCGCATCCGATGCAGCTCCATTTCTTCTTGCTTTTTCTTGGTCATTGACTGCACTGACTGCATCTGATCAACCTCCATCGGTCGTTGGCCATCATCCACATCCATGGGTCGAACCTCAGTTCTTCCAAAGGTTACTTTCTTTCGCTTTCCAGCATCACCTTGCAGGTAGATCCAAGGACATCCAGCCCAGGATACTCCATATCCCATGACTCCTTTCTTCTCGTGTCGCAGCGAAATCTCTCTTCGAGTGAACTTCACTTCCCAACCAGTATTCACCATCTGCTCGGTGCTCAAGATGTTGTGAGCCACATCTGCTACAACTCCAGTCACACACACCGATGTCAAACCAAGATACTGCTTTCCTTCATACATAGGCAGCAAGGCTCGGATGCGAACTCGCTCGAAGACATTCACCGGGGTATCGTTGGCTGCTGAGTACCTCTCATTAGGTCCCAACGCCTTCCGATCCAAGATCTGGAACTCATCCAAGTATCTTTTCGCAATCACAGTCACCGATGCTCCTGAGTCAATCAACCACCATTTGCTTGCATCATCCTTTTCCATGCTTTTGACTTGATTCATCGGAGGTTTCATCAAAGACCGAACTGACTTAGATGGCAACATCTGAGATAAATCGGTAGAGATCCGATGCTCCAACTCGGCAATCCGGACTCTCGTCTCAACTTCCCATGACCAATCTATCTCATCAGTACTCCGGGGAATCCACTCTTTTCTCACTTCATCGAGCAATCCTTCCAGAGGTTGCAACACAGATTCCACTCGGGCCTCTGACTCAGGTTCATTCCATTCACCTCCAGTTAGCTGGTAGTCACTCGACTCACCCTCTTGGGAGACTTCAGCAACTGTCTTCCCCTTTCCTTTGCCTTTTCCTTTGGGCTTTCCCTTTTCGGGCTTCTTCTTGGGATCTCCTTTTGCCTTGGCTTTCGCCTTAGCATTGGGGGAATTGGGCTTCTTGCCTGAATCTCCCTCCTTATACCAGCAATCGCGGGCATAATGTCCCTTTCCACCACACACATAGCACTCCACATCCTTCTTGTTCTGGCTTGAAGCTCGTTTGCCAGCACCTTTGCTTGATTCGCGCTTGCCTTTCTGTTCCTTTCCTTTGCCTTTTGGTTTTCCTTCGTTGCCCTTTCCCTCATTGGGATCTCGAAAAGGTTGAAGCTTCGTGCCAGGGGCTTCTGACCACACCCTTTGTTGCACCTCAAACTTCAGAGCAACTCTTTTCAGATCTTCAAACGATTCACTATCGCCATGCAACAAGCAATGGCTTCTACACCGATCTGGCAAACTGCGCAGCAAAACCATAACCGAATCCGCTTCTTGGATCTGCAAACCACCAGCATGCACATCGGGATCAAGACTATTGAGCAGCTTGGTGTACTTGTTCAACTCATGCTCAATCTTTCGAATGATCTCCGGAATACTGGGTGCTTTCACGGTTTGATTCACCAGCTGCGACCGAAAGAACAGGCATTCAGCTCGCGACTTCAGGCAAAACTCCTTCGCCAGCAATCTCAAAGCCACAAAACCAGATTGTTGATAAGTGCTCTCACTTTCAACATATGTCTGCAAAATCAGAGAACTCTTCTCATGATTTGCAAAAGTCTGTCGCAGGATGTGCATCAGCCTCGTCGACCTCTTCTGTTGCTCCACAGTAAGTCGATCCTGTTTCAGCCGAGACTCTTCTTGAGTCTTCACCGCATGCATGAGCTCATTGGGAAACACTTCTGAACCCAAACCAACCCAACTGGTCAGCTTCTCCATCCAGGTCAAGAATCCAAGAGCTTCAGAGATGCGATCCTTCCAAGACGAAAAGTCAATGGTCGGCAAACTGGGCAACCATTTGTCCGATCGAGCAAACACATCCCTTTCCCTTTCTTGCTCCAGAGGTGGAGGTCTCAGTGGGGGACTTGGGCTCGCCATCCGAAAAAGCTGGGTCCCCTTCGCAGGAGTACCCACTGGCGATGCACCTTGACATCCCGAAGAAGAACTGGGCATGTTCTCAGGAACACCATCCTGAGGTAAGGGGGGATTCACCTGTTGCTGTTGCTGTGGCTGCTGTTGCTGATGCTGCTGTATCATCCACTGCTGATGCTGCTGCTGTTGCTGCACCATGGACGAAGTCATCGTTTGCATAAACTGCTGTTGCTGCACAACCAGTTGCTGCATCATGCTTTCCAATTCTCGCACTTGTCTCGTCAACCCTTGCACGTCGGGTGATGTTTGTGATGGTGTCACCACAGGTTGAGGAGGTCCAGTGGATAGATAGTCCTGGTGGTAACGAAGGACTTCCTACCGCTTGTTGAGGCAAACCAGGGGGAAACGAAGGGCCTCCCATTGTCTGTTGGGGTGCTCCAGTAGCTACCCCATGAGGGCTTCTGGCGGGAGTTCGACCTCTGGGCACTGGGCCATAACACAGGTTGGCTTCCTTGTGCCAAACCTTGCACCCACAGTGGGTTGGGATTTTCCAAAAAAGGAAAAAGGTCTACCCTTCGCCTTCCATGATGGGCACAGAGCTTCCACGCTCTTGTCCACCTCTTGGACTCCTCACATGAGCTCCACTGGTATGTCGTGGGGATGTATTCAACATAGTTCCTGAACTCAGGCTCCAGCCTGCAGTCTCTCCACAACGTCTTCTGGCGAAAATTCTCTCACCAACACCAGATGGTCCAGGCTTCTGAAGAACCTTAGTTCTACTCTACCAAGCACCGTATTGCTCCAAGATCGGTCACAACCAATCCAGTTCCAGACAAACCACCTTGCCCGGGCTCCAAAGTGCCTCAACAGCCGCTGAACCAACTGCTTCCAAGCCTGATGAGTCCGGATACGCCTTCTCACAGGATAGACTTCCCGGTACTCTTACACGGTCCGAGTACAAGAGATTCCGGTCCACTGGCAGTCTGGGCTCCAAACCCAAACTTGCCTCCAGGCACTCACAGAGTCCTAACAGACAACCAAAGACCATACACGGGCTCGTCGCACCAAGGGAATGTGGCCAGGGCATCCCCTTAGTGTTGAAGTGAACCCTCAGCAAAATGCGGGGTGGAAGATCGTGGCTGATCATTGAAGGTTTTGTCATGTTTTGGATCAGCTTGTATAGTTTTGTTTTGCTTCGGAGTGATTGGGAATCTTTGTGATCCCATCCTTGATGTTTTTGCCTCGATGATTTTCGTTTTTGCCCAATACGCTACTTTGAGTGAGTATGCAGTGTGTAGGAACTTGTTCTGAAGCTGAGTTTGAGCTCACATGTGAATTCGTTTAGTTTGCGCACTTCGTGACTTTTGGCTCAAGGCCTGCGAGTGAAAAAGAGCGTGTCCGCACTTGGTTGAGATAGGTTTGGGTTCGTGCTTTCAAGGGAAAAGGTACCAGAGGGACCTTCGACTTTTCACGGTGTGAGCATTTGTGGTTGCAAGGGGGTTGGTTTGCGGGTGCATGTCTTTGGTTTCAGTGTGCAAGAAAACTCCAACCTGGGTGGCCTTGTGTGTTCACACAGGAAATCCAAAATCTAGGGCCCGTTTTCGTGCCCAGAATTGAGCTGCTTTTGGAACCCATTTGAGTTCAATAATAATTGAAATCAACTTACAGACAAACAAGTTTTTTTTCTTTTTGAACTTTAGAGAAATCGAAAAAACACTGGAAAGAAGCAGAGTTGTGAAACTTAGACAATTTTCTTCAGATTCAGCAGCAGATTCATGCACAGCAACACTTTTTTGTTTTTTCAGCTCAAATTGCCTTCGTCCGTCTGAACAGAATTTTTCTCTTGCTTTTTGTTCAATGTTTTCTTTGTTTTTTGTCGAACCAAAACACAAACAGATCGTTCAGCAAGTGTTTTGGTGAGTGCTGTCAGCCCGGTAAGCTGTCGATTGACCAGAAAGACAGTGAAAAAATTGCAATCGGAACTTAAGAATCCATAAAGAATGTACATTTTGTGGTTGCGGCTTGTTTTCTGAGTGTGCATGTGCAAGAGTGTTGTGGATGTGTGTGTGTGTGAGCATTTGTGGTTGCAAAGTGGGTTGGTTGCGGGTGCATGTCTTTGGCTTCAGTGTGCAAGGAAAGTGTCAATGTGTGGGTAAAGGCTTGGCCTTTTTCTTCTTTTTCTCGTTTGTGTTGGCGTTGTTTGGTTGGTTTTTGCTGCTGATCGGCCTGCGAAAACGTCTGTTTCACCTTTTGTTGAAAGTCCCACAAGATTGGCCTACTGTGCTGCCGATGCAGTAAAGGCACCCGTTTCAAAAAAAAAGGTTGTTGACCCCGTGGGTTCGTTTGCACCGTCTCAGGAGTGTGCCGGGAACTTTGCAGGGTCTTGTTATTCCATAGTGCATTGGGAATCCTGGCAAGACCAAGCCAGAAAGCGAGGCATTTGATTGTGAGGAAAAATTTTCTGGCAGTGTGGGTGGACTCGGGGCATCACTCTTCTTTGTCTGGTCGGTGTTAGTGGGGTCGTGGCTTTGGTGTGCCAGATTCGATCTCAAACCGAGAGACGAGCTGACTATCAGTAGAAACATATGCATGTTGCTGCAGCTTCGACGGCCTCGGGTTCGGTGCTTTTGCAAAGTTGTCAAAGGTTTGACGCGGTTAGGTGCATGGGTGGATCACATGGAATAACCCGCGCGTTCTTGTTCTTCAGGTCTTTTGGTTTGTTGATTCAGGTATGCGCCCATGACGTTGGACTTTCCATTTTAGGCGCAGGGAAGGGCGGTGTTGGGGGTGAGCGCCGCCCAGGTGCAATCAGACATTTTTGAGTGAACTGCTCTTCAAGTTTGGTCAATCCTTTTTGTGTTGTCTGGTTTTTTGTGTTGTAACACAGGTGGGGTGAGAGAGGGAGGGACAGTTACGACTGTATTGTTTCGATGTTGGGTGTTTCTTCACATAGGGCTACCTTCTTGATAGGCGTCCTACATATAGCGACATCCTTGTATAAGGAACCCATACGAGAATCCCTCTTGTTCAATACACACTCGAGTAGTTTTCCACCAGGCAGTCGTGCAATTGGCCAGTTTCCATGGCTACGCTCCTGTTAGCTGCTAGCCTCCACCCCACTTCCACCCCACCTCCCACTTTTATCATGCATTTGTGACTCGCCCTTGCACGCGATCTTTCTCAGTTTGAATTCAGAGGAGCGCAGGGCGGCCCATGTCATGTTTAATCACGCTTTATGACTAGGTGTTGCCAAGTGCCAAGTTATTCGATGTTCACAAAAGCACGTTGAACATCAAAGTCCGAGAGCAGCGCAAGTGAAGTCCGACGAGCTTTGCTCCAGAATCGCCATGCAGGTGCAGCGGGAGAGTGCCCTGGATTTCCGTACAGTCATTCTTTTGAAGGAGATAACAATGTGGCAGTTTCCATTGCAAGTGTTCGATGCCGTTGACCGAGACCTGAGGTCCGTTGCTGCATCAGGCTGTGGCATGTTTGATCGTCGCCGCGCCGATATCCATTGGGGCATATTGGGCCTACAGTGCCCGGTCACCGCAGAGCACGCATCGCAAACAGCGGCAGGGGATGTCCAGAAGCATGCTGGCAGCCCTTGGTTGCACCCTGCTTCTTGACTTCTTCTGCACTGACCAGTACCAGCCAAACATGCCAGACATGGCGGAGGATTTCAACGTGGCGCCGGTGCAGATGGGAGCGACCATACAAGTCCACTTGTTCACCAGCGCCATCTTTATGCTGCTCTTTGGCCCACTGTCCGACTCTATCGGCCGCCGTCCAGCCGTTTAGCCGACATTTCAAGTCTGGGGGCTCATGTCTAAGCCCTCCTTGAACACAAGCGTCTACATTTTTTCATGCCTCTTAAAGGGGCCCCATTCTGAATCCCTACCGCAGTGCAGTCCTCATGTCTAAGCCGAAGACCTCGTTGAACACAACTAGTCTACATGTTGATGCCTCAGGTGATCCTGGGCGGCCAGGCTTTGCTCACCGTGAGCACCCTGTGCCTTTCAGCCTTTCAGGAGTGTCTCCCCCAAAGCCCCCCCGCCTCTCAAAACCCCGCGCCCTCTCCTTAAACGCCCCCTCCAGAAAACCCTCAACCCTACTCCTCAACACCCTAAACCCTAAACCCTAAACCCTAAACCCTAAACCCTAAACCCTAAACCCTAAACCCTAAACCCTAAACCCTAAACCCTAAACCCTAAACCCTAAACCCGCAAACCGAAACCCTAAACCCTAAACCTTAAACCCTAAACCCTAAACCCTAAACCCTAAACCCTACACCCTAAACCCTAAACCCTAAACCCTAAACCCGAAACCCTAAACCCGAAACCCTAAACGCTAAACCCTAAGCCCTAAACCCCCCTCAAGAACCCCGATCCTTTGTAGGGTGTCGGAAAAGTTGGGTTTGGGCTTGCGCCGCGGAATCCGCGAGGTGCTGGACCCTCAAAACCTGCACCCAAACCCACGGGCAAAGGAGCGATAACCCCCTCTAAACGTAAGCTTTAGACCCTCAATTAAAGGTTTGGGTTTAGGAAATCCGCAATTCAAGGTTTGTGTTGAGGGTTTCCTGCACCCTAAAGATATCCCCTCCAAGTGGGCCTAGGTGCTGCGGTTTTTCCGAGACGTACTCGTGGTTCGTGGTGGGGCGCATCTTCCAGGCTGGTCGTACAATCTCTGAAGTTCTAGAACCTTAACCCGAAACCCCAAACCCAGCACCTTTGACCTTAATGAATCAGGTAGTGGATGTAGGTTTTTTGGGGCTTCAGTTTTTGCAGGATCTGAGTGATGGCTTTGGAGCCCGAGGCTGTCAGACTATTCCTCAAACCCTAAACCCAATAAGTCTTAAAGCGCCTAAGCCCTAAGCCCTAAACTAAACCCTAAACCCTAAACCCTAAACCCTAAACCCTAAACCCTATACCCTAAAACCTGTACGAGCCCCCAAAGCCTGCACTTGACATTCACGAAACCGTGCAACCTCATTGCTCAAGCAACAACCCTCCGAGGGTTTAGGATTAAGGGCTTTGAGCTCAGGGAGGTTTAGGGAGCTGCGCAGGCAGGCCCTCTGCAATCCCCTTGAGGAGGTTATATAGGAGGAGATGCGGCAGCCAAGTCCCTTGCAGGCTGACCTGCAGTTTTATGAATTTTCTAGGCTCCTCATTAAGGGGCTGCTTGCTATTAAATTCTCGCGCTAAGACGAGTTTGCAGGTAAGCCAAAGCCAAACCCCTGAACCTGGAATCCAAACCCTAAACCCTAAACCCTAAACCCTAAACCCTAAACCCTAAACCCTAAACCCTAAACCCTAAACCCTAAACCCTAAACCCTAAACCCTAAACCCTAAACCCGAAACCCGAAACCCTAAACCCTAAACCCTAAACCCGAAGCTCCTGAGCTTGCCTAAGCCCTCCTCCTGTGCGCAGGGCATGGCAGCGGCGGTTACGCCCGTCATCCTTTCCACCATCCCGGACTGCCCTCGGCTCAAAACCATCGGGATATATATACATATATATGGCCCATATATATATATACATATACATATAGGGGAGGGGGTTTGGGGGTTGAGATGCGTTGAGGGCTGATGGTTGCTTAGCTGGTTCTGTTTTGGTGGGTTGAGGGTTGAGGGTGGCGGGGGTTTGAGGAAACTTATGTGCAGTGACGTGCTTCCCAACACCACAGAAGGCCTTCAAAGCCCAGCTAGGGATCCCCAAACGAAGAGAGCAATGCCTCAAAGGTCCAGCAAGGGGATGTTCCTGATACGAACAGTCCTCAAAAGGGATTCTTCTACCCCCTAGTATAATCCCCATTAAGGGCTGTTAGTATAAGGGGGGGGACCATCCCGATTCAAGCATGAGTTGATGAGGCTACACGGACATGGCCGAGAGACTCAAGCATCAGGGGGCGCTGGCGACGCTGATGCCGCTGGGCTCTGAGGGTCTAGGGTCTAGGGTCTAGGGTTTAGGGTTTAGGGTTTGGGGTTTGGGGTTTAGGGTTTAGGGTTTAGGGTTTGGGGTTTAGGGTTTAGGGTTTAGGGTTTGGGGGCCGAGAGTCCGGCCCTTCATCGAAAACCTAAGCCCGAAACCCGACCTTGTGTGCCCCAAAACCCGCAAAAACCGCCAGTGCAAGAGACCCTCGCTTCCCGTTCTGCCTCCAACGCCCTAAACCCTAAACCCTAAACCCTAAAAACCCTAAGCCTTAAACCCTAAACCCTAAACCCTAAACCCTAAACCTAAACCCTAAACCTGAAAACCCTAAATCCCGAAACCCATCAAAACCCCCAATACCCCGCTCCCGAAAGAGGCAGCTGGGCCCTCTAGCGGCCCCTGCAACCGGGGGCTTCCTGGCCGACGCCTTCGGCTGGCAGCTTGGGCGGTGTTGGCCGGGGGGCGGGGGAGTTGGGGGGTTTAGGATCTAGAGTTTGGGCTTTAGAGTTTGGGGTTTAGGGTTTAGGGTTTGGGGTTTAGGGTTTGGGGTTTAGGGTTCAGGTTTAGGGGGGATTTTCGAGGCCTATCTAAGGGCGCCCAGAGGCATGGAAAGAGTGAAGGGCTGCCTACGTTGACTTCAGATTTTGTGCTCTCCAGCTCGGGTTTAGGGTTTAGGGGGTTTAGGGTCTAGGGTCTCTTACAGGACACGACGAGGTGTAGGTCATTGCATGAGAGGGCTTACGGAAAACATGAATATGTATATATATATATATTTATATATAAGTACACACCTAAATATGTATTCATATGATCGTTCAGCAGAGGGTATTGTGCGGGCCCCCTCCCGCCTGACCCTAAACTCCTAAACCCTAAACCCTAAACCCTAAGCCCTAGATCCTCAACCCCAAACCCTAAACCCTTTTGATGGGGGCCAGGCGCCTTCCCTTCTTCATCCTGAGCTCCCTTTCCGGGCTGCTTCTGGTCTTCAGCTTCTTTGTTGTGGAGGAGTGGGGTTCAAGGTTTAGGGTTAAGGGTTTAGGGCTGTTGAAGGTTTTGAGGGGATTCAGGCCATCCATCCGAAAGCCCTGAGCCTCAGCCCTAAATTCTGGACATCTTCATATGAACTTTAGGGTCTTTAAGAGCCCTGTAGAGTTCCTCAGGCCGTTTCAGAGCCCTTTCAAAGGGCCCCCTAGGGTTTTTCAGGCCCCCCTTGGGGCCCCTCAAAGCCGCTTTTCGGGCTTGGAAAACTGCAAAGAGGAGAGCGCCCCCCCGAGCGTGGACGTGAGCCTTGCCGCGGAACACGGTGCGTCAGCTGTTTGTAGGGGTGTCTAGGGCTTTAGTTGGGGATTCAGGCTTTATATGGGGGTTTCGGTAGGGTTCAGGCTTCTTCGCGACTTTGGGGCCATATCGTTGGACTGATTGTTGGAACCCTTCGAGGACAGCTTTAATTATGGAATGGAAAGACTATTCATGTCTCAATTTCTGACTCTTATCATGAGCATGATGCTTATGCGTGTGCTTGTGATGATGACTATGATAGATGCTTTTATGTGCCCGGGATGGGTGTTCAGTCAGAGCGGTTTGAGTGCTGGGGTTAAGGGGGGTGCTGGCCGTGGTCTATAGTGCCCTTCTGATCCAAGGAACTACGCTGCCTGTGCCAGGCGGACCCTGGTGGACCGGAGCCGATTTTGGATTCTGGTCGCCTGCCTCTTCATCAAGAGCTTCTTCGATGGCCTGGCGGGAAGCAACGGCATCGTTCTGCGCCGGGACTTGCACCAATCGCTCCGTGGGGCCTCCGTGTGCATCACGCTCATGGCCTTCGCCGGCACCGTGGGGTCCTACATTCCGGCCCACCTGCCCTGGAGTGCGCTCGAAGCACTCAGGGCGTGCATGGGACCCTTGCTTTGCTCGGCGGGCTTCCTGGCCTTCACAGGGCTGCTGTACAGCGACAGCCTGTCGTGGTTCATGGCCGCAACATTATTCGCGGAGGTCGCCATCTGGACTCCCTACGTCTCGGCACTCTGCCAGTTCACCCAAGGCATCGAGGACATCGCGGGCTCGGCCTCCTCCCTGCTGACGGCGCTCTCCTTCCTGGGGAGCTCCCTGGTGTCGCTCTTGGTGGTGGTCCTGGCTGAGACGGGCGCGGCCGGCTTCCTGCTGGCGCTCGGCGCCACGCTGCTGCTCATCGCCCTGAGCCTGTGGCTGGGACCGCTAAGCTGCACACTGGCCCTGCCGGCCCTTCCGGCCCTGCCCTTGACTGAGGACAACCAGGACAACCGTGTTTCTTGGATTGAGGACTGCAACTTGCTTGAGGACTGCAGGTTGATTGAGGACTGCAAGGACCATAATGGCCCAGGCCCCAAGACTAAGCCCGCGAGCTGTTTTGAAGAGCGCGAGTCCTCAGCAGCCTGATGGCTTTAGGACACATTTTTGGGGAGCCCCAATTTCAGATGGCGGGTCCTGCATGGAGTTCCTGTTGTCGGCGCAGTGAGCGTTTCCAGGCAGATTTCTGCCCTCACTTAACAAATGGCGCGGCAACAGCCTGACTCTTAGACTTGTACATAGGAAGACGTGATTGGAAGGAAAATTGAAGCCACCAAACCCTTGAAACCCAGACCCTAGACCCAAGCCCTAACCCCGTTGGAGGACTACGTACCAAAAGAAAGGTCAAGACTTTTAGGAGGTCAGGAGGACTAGCCCTCCCCCCGCCGCCCCGCCCCACCTCACAAAAAAACGAAAGAAGAAGGCACTCCACACCAATACAGCAGTGACCCTGTACGACCTAAAGCGCGCCAGCCAGGCACTAAGGTTTAGGGTTCAAAGTCGAGGGGTTTTTGGCTTAGGGATCGGGCTTCGACTTTAGGGTTTAAAGTCTATGTTTCGCACGGCTTCGTGATGCGCACATGCGCATCGTAGCCCCTAAACCCTAAACCCTAAACCCTACACCCTAAACCCTAAACCATCAGGCTCCAGTTGAGAGGGCTGCCGTCATGAACACGTGGGGCAGTTGAGCGAGACTTATGGGCCCGTCATTGGCACCCTAAACTAGAGGGGTTTAGGGTTTAGGGTTTAGGGTTTCGGGTTTAGGGTTCAGGGTTTAGGGTTTAGGGTAGGAAATTTCCTGCAACATATACCCTAAAACTAGCTCGAAACCCTCACCCTAACTGAACCCGGCATGTAAAGACCAAAGCTCTTGGCCTGGAGCTACCCGGTGCTGTAGGTCTTAGGGTTTAGGGTGGTTCAGGGTTCAGGGTGTAGTGCTGAGAAAGGCGCCTCTTCATGCTACTTGAAGCAGATCACCCGCCCAAGCACATAACAGAAGAACGCGTAAAGTTCCACGTTACTATGTATTCTTATTTTGCATTACATAGAATTCCTCCGTATATCCTACCTATCTTCAAACAGGCTAAGTCTCAGGCCTGAACCCTACGTCCGACTGTCCGCCTTCCAGGAAAAAGTGCAGCCCCAGAACTCGATATCAAAATAGAGGTACGGGCCCAAAATATGATCCTGACTATAGGAACCCCCCCAGGTACTTGGAGGTTCATGGTACTTACTAACCCAATTATAACTGTTATAACCCAATTATCACCACCTTAGGGGCACTTGAGGGGCTTATAAACAGTGGGTTATAGGTGCCACTAGAATTGGATACTAATTACCTTGAACCTCCAAGTATCCCTATGTTCGGACATCCCCCCAGACAGGCCACAACTTAGCCTGCCGAAGTCAGCGAGGCTCCAGTTGAGGGCTGCCAATATCGCTCATGCAAAGCCCCAACTATCCTGAGCACGCTAGAGCCTTGAAAGCCGCTCCATGGCGTTGATATGAGGCGCTAAATAATAATTGTAGTAGGAATAATCATAGTAATTTGAGTAAAATTAGTAATAGTAAGGTCTTGGGCGGTCATTCATGTATAGGGACCCTAGGGGAGAACTACTAGCAATTCTTCCGACCCCTATACCAGCAGCCCGCTCAGCAGCCGATTTCGGGGGCCTTGGCTGCTCTAGGCCTCACAGCCGCAAAAGCCCTAAACCCTAAACCCTAAACTCCAACCCTAAACCCTAAACCCTAAACCCTAAACCCCTCAACCCCAAACCCATAACAAAGCCACTTCATGGCCCGACTTTCCTGGGCTTCCTGATGGGCCCCCTCCGCCGCGGTACCAAGCGGCTTGGCAGGCGACCAGAGGCGCAGGTGTGTAAAGGACCTTTGAATACTTGGAGGTTCACGGGTAGTTCTAAGTGGGGTTGTAAGTAGGGTGGCTCTACTTGTAACTGGCTATGACCTTGCTTTAGGGTGCTTCTAACCTTACTTCTAACTACGCGTGAACCCTCAAGATGGTCCGCACTGAGCCCCCCCCAGACCTCTAAACCCGGAACCCAAACCCTTAACCCGAGTGAAAATGTCTAAACCCGAAACCTTGGAACCCCCGAGAAATGCCCAGCCAGTGGCAAAAAAAGTGTCCAGAGCACTCTTTGGCCTTGTTTTTCCGCGAATCTTCGTGAGCTCCCGGCCCCCTAATGCCCTATCAATTGCTTAAGAGCCCCCAAAAAAACAACACATGTTCTTCCTTATCAGGGTAATATAGGGAGTAGTATTTTCTCTTTTTTGGGTGTTCATAGTAGAACCCGAACCCCCCAACCCGCCCCTAACCCTCTAAACCCCTATCTGCTCCTAAAACATCCAAGCCCGAAGCCCTCCTTTTCTTTTTTCAAAAACCCTAACCACTACACCCTACACCCTACACCCTACACCCTACACCCTAAACCCTAAACCCTAAACCCTAAACCCTAAACCCTAAACCCTAAACCCTAAACCCTAAACCCTAAACCCTAAACCCTAAACCCCTCAACCCCTCAACCCCTCAACCCCTCAACCCCTCAAACCCCTCAGCCCAAGGTAGAAAGCCTTGCTGCTCAGAGCTGACATGTCCGCGTTGCAGCTCTCCGCGCAGAGTGAGGAGCGATGCTTAGGGTTTGGATTTTAGGGTTTTAGGGTTTTAGGGTTTTAGGGTTTTAGGGTTTTAGGGTTTTAGGGTTTTAGGGTTCAGGGTTTAGGGTTTAGGGCTTAGGGCTTAGGGTTTCTTTTTGGGTGTTGGGATGCAGGGTTTGGAGGGGTTTGTGGTGTTTCGGGTCTAGGGTTGTAGGGTTTCGGGTTTGTAGGGATTCTAGAGGCTGCAGCTGTGTTTAGGGCTGAGATTGCGCCGTTTTCGCAGGTAGGGATGAATGTCCACAAGGATTTCCCTAAACCCTACTTGGAGGTTCATGGTACTTCATAGCCCAATGATAACTGTGCTTCTAACCCAAGAATACCCACATTAGGGCACTTAAGGGGCTTATAAGTGGGTTATAGGTACAGCTAGAATTGGGTTAGAAGGGCCTTTGGGGTTTAGGCTTGCTGCCTCTAGGGTTCAGGACGCTCATCGTTTGGGGCATTCAGGGTTTAGGGATTACGGTTTAGGGTTTGGGGTTCCTGGCGAAAGCTGAACGTGCTTGAACTCAGTTCCATTTCACATCATTCCGAAGGCCCTGATCCTACCGGTTCTTAGGGACTGAGGGAACTGGGTACCCTATAGGATCCCTTAAAGTGTCTTTGTATATAAGGGTAAATATATAGCCGGGCGCGGGATTTAAGACGTCTCTTGGTTTTAATCAGAAAAAGAGAGGTTTCTGGTGTTTAAAGGCGATTTTTTCCGGAATCGGGTATTTACTATAAGATCAGATGGTTAGGTTGAAAGATGTAGGCCCCGCGGCGGGCATAGGTGTGTTTGGTAAGTCTTAAGTGCATGGTCTTTGGTCAACTGTTTGGATTTCAGGGGTTGGAGTTTGGTTGGATTGAACTAGGCTTGCAAGCGTGAGGCTCCAGGCCCAGTGGTTCTACCATACTAAATAGATGATCAGTGTCGTAACATGTCTCACATCATCACCCTCAATAAAGCTGCTGTCGGTGAAATGAGCGAAGAACCCAGGGGCGTCTTAAATATTCGGCCATGTTGAAGAGCTTAAGAAGAGGTAATTTGAGAGGTTTTAGTAATGAAAGCCTAAAAAAAAGCAACAGCAAGGCTTTGTCGGAGCAGAATCTGTCTTGAGTCTGTAAGGACCCCAATTCAGACGGCAAATACAAGAAAATCTATCTTTGTAGACAGTCACAGGGAAATAGGGGGCGTCTTGAATCCCGCGCCCGCCAATATATATATATATATATATATATATATATATATAAAGAAAATGTATGTATATGTATATGTATGTATATATATATATACAAAGAAAAAATATATTTATATAGGGATAGAAGGTGCCTAATTCCCTCATTCCCTACTAGGAGCCACGAAGCCCTAAACCCTCGACCCTGAATGGGGGGTTTTCCAAAATTAGGGGTACCCTATTGTGGTCCTTATGTTACAACAAAATCCTACTATTTGAGGGTCTATATGTGGGTCCCTTGTTTCCGTAAACCCCTAAACCCTAAACCCTAAACCCTAAACCCTAAACCCTAAACCCTAAACCCTAAACCCTAAACCCTAAACCCTAAACCCTAAACCCAAAATCCCCAGAAGAGGCGGCAGGCCCGGTGGCCCTCCATGACTGCGACCTGCAGATGCCTAAAACCGCCGAGGCACCTCGGGCTTTGGCGCAAGTGTTTCAGGGCTGGTAGCCCTAAACCCTAAACCCTAAACCCTAAACCCTAAACCCTAAACCCTAAACCCTAAACCCTAAACCCTCTTTTACTATGTATATTTAAACCCTAATGACCTTCGTGACCAAATGGTTTTTTTCCACCGGGGGGGCCCTAAACCCTGACCCCCTTCGTGACCAAATGGTTTTTTTCCACCCCGGGGGGCCCTAAACCCTGACCCCCTTCGTGACCAAATGGTTTTTTTCCACCCGGGGGGGGGCCCTAAACCCTGACCCCCTTCGTGGGCAAATGGTTTTTTTCCACCCGGGGGGGCCCTAAACCCTGACCCCCTTCGTGGGCAAATGGTTTTTTTCCACCCGGGGGGGCCCTGGATTTTTGAGCAAAACCGAGCTTCACCGGCTTCAGGATGTCACGTTCTGTAAGAGGGAAAGTTTGCTTCCAAAAAGTTAGATTTTAGGTTTTGGGCGGACTTTTGAGCTATAAGCCTATTGAAAATGTATTGATTGAACTTTGTATTTTCTCAATGTTATGGGTTTCTTGGGTGGGTGGGGTTTTTTCCAACGCTTGACAAGCTGCTTGACTAGTGAATGCTTGAACTTGAGATGCTGAACCCTAAACCCTAAACCCTAAACCCTAAACCCTAAACCCTAAACCCTAAACCCTAAACCCTGAACCCTAAACCCTAAACCCTCAACCCTAAACCCTAAACCCTAAACCCTAAACCCTAAACCCTAAACCCTAAACCCTAAACCCTAAACCCTAAACCCTAAACCCTAAACCCTAAACCCTAAACCCTAAACCCTAAACCCTAAACCCTAAACCCTAAACCCTCTCTTACTATGTATATTTAAACCCTAGGGTTTGGGGCATAGGGTTTAGGGCTGTAGGGTTTGGGGCATAGGGTTTAGGGCTGTAGGGTTTGGGGCATAGTGTTTAGAGCTGTAGGGTTTGGGGCATAGGGTTTAGGGCTGTAGGGTTTGGGGCATAGGGTTTAGAGCTGTAGGGTTTGGGGCATGGGGCATAGGGTTTAGGGTTGTATGGTTTGGGGCATAGGGTTTAGGGCTCTTAGGGTTTGGGGCATAGGGTTTAGGGCCCAGAGTTTCTTTCAATGTTTTTCAGACTTTTTCAGTGTTTTTTAAGGTTTTTCAATGTTTTTCAGGGTGTTTCAGGGTTTTTAACCTTCAATTCTGATGAAGGGCCGCCCCCGCGACCTTTTCACAGCCTAGTTTTGGTCAAGGGGGGGTCGTATTTTTCAATTTTAAAGGCAAAATAGTCTTCTGAGACCCCCCCTTGCCTCAAACTCCGACCCCCCCTTGAGAGGGAAAGTTTGCCTCCAAAAACACCCCAAATGAGGGGGACCCCAGGATCGGCCCGGGTCCCAGTTAAAAATGCGAATTTTTAGTACTGAAATCGACGGTTCTGGGTGGGCTCTCGTTTTCTGGATTTTTGATCAAAACCGAGCCTTCACCGGTTTCAGGATTTCAAGTTTTTCAAGGTTCTTCAAGGTTTTTCAGAATTTTTCAGTGTTTTTTAAGGTTTTTCAATGTTTTTCAGGATGTTTCAGGGCTTGTAACCTTTTGATGAAGGGCCGGTCAAGGGGGGGTCGTATTTTTCAATTTTAAAGGCAAAATAGTCTTCGGAGACCCCCCCTTGCCTCAAACTCCGACCCCCCCTTGAGAGGGAAAGTTTGCCTCCAAAAACACCCCAAATGAGGGGGACCCCAGGATCGGCCCGGGTCCCAGTTAAATATGCGATTTTTTAGTACTGAAATCGACGGTTCTGGGTGGGCTCTCGTTTTCTGGATTTTTGACCAAAACCGAGCCTTCACCGGTTTCAAGATTTCAAGGGTTCGTCAAGGTTTTTCAGATGTTCCCCCTTGAGAGGGAAAGTTTGCCTCCAAAACCACCCGAAATGAGGGGCCACCCCCCCACCCCACCCTCCCCGGTTTGAGAATTAGATTTTGGGTTTTCGGTCAATTGGACCTTGAGCTTTAAGCCTACTGGGAATGTATTGAGTGGACTTTGTATTTTCTCAATGTTATGGGTTTCTTGGGTGGGTGGGGTTTTATTCCAGCCCTTGATAGTGAATGCTCGGACTTGAGATGCTGAACCCTAAACCCTAAACCCTAAACCCTAAACCCTAAACCCTAAACCCTAAACCCTAAACCCTAAACCCTAAACCCTAAACCCTAAACCCTAAACCCTAATCCCTAAACCCTCAACCCTAAACCCTAAACCCTAAACCCTAAACCCTAAACCCTAACCCTAAACCCAAAAGCCCTGAATTCCTAAACCCGAACCTTTCGATTCATGGGCTGGCCCTGACGTTGTCAGGGTTTAGGGTTTAGGATTTAGGATTTAGGGTCTAGGGTTGAGTGTTTTTTTTAGAGGTTTTAGGGCTTTAGGGAGGGTTCTTGGGGGGGTCTAAGGGTTTTCGGGTTAATTGTTTTGGGTCTGCAGGGTTTAGGGGTTTAGAGGCTTTAGGGCTTTAGGGTGTAGGGCTTGAGGGTCTTAGCGTTTTTTTGGGTTTGAGTATGTTTTCGTTTTAGCAGGTTTCAGGGCCAGACCTACGGTCTTTGCACCCTCAGCCCTAGACCCTGACTGAAGCCATCTGAAGCCCTAGCGGAACGTTCAGGGTTTAGGGTTTAGGGTTTAGGGTTTAGGGTTTAGGGCTGGGGGTTGATTGCCAGATGAAAGTCCTGAGGCCCTGAAGACCCTTCAGCGTCCCTGCAGCCCTCCAGCCCTGAAAGCTTAGCCCCCCGAGCACACGGCTAAGCCCCAAACGCTGCGGCCCCAAACCCCAAGCCCAAGAAGCCCCAGTAGGGTTCATGTTTTAGGGCCAGGGTTCAGGGCTTAGGGCTTAGGGTTTAGGGTTTAGGGTTCAGGGTTCAGGGTTCCGGGTTGTGGTTTAGGGCTTAGGGTCTAGGGCTAAGTCTTAGAACCGTGCAGGAGGCCTTTGCATTTGCCGAGGGCTTGGTGGACTGCATTGCGAGGACGTGCATGCATGGGTCCAAAACCCCAAGTTTCTACACTGCTTGCTTGGTCCAGGGTCTAGGCTCTAGGGTCGTTTAGGGTTTAGGGTTTCGTGAGCATAGCTCCTTTGAGGTTCATGATGCAGGACGCATCATGGATGCTTGCAACCTACTGAGTGGCATGTACTTGCAAAGAACCCGAAGCCCTAACTCCTAAACCCTACAAGGCCCCCGTGCTTCGGGGACTCGTAAGGGGGGGTTGCCGCAGGGGTCATAGACTTCAGCTGCCCTTTGAGCCCTAAACCCTTCAAGCCCTGAACCCCAGCCCTGTGAGGGTTGCTATGGGGCAAGAGGTACCTAAACCTCAAAGCCTGAACCCTAAACCCTAAACCCTAAACCCTAAGCCCTAAGCCCTGAACCCTGAACCCCATGAACCCCAACTCTCCCAAGTGGGCGTCTTCTGTGCGCCAGGAAGGGCGTTTGTGTGATCCAGACCTCCCTCTCCCAGGAGGAGAGAGGGGACCCGAAGCCGTAGGCTAAGGGTTTAGGGTTTAGGGTTTAGGGTTTAGGGTTTAGGGTTTAGGGTTTAGGGTTTAGGGTTTAGGGTTTAGGGTTTAGGGTTTAGGGTACCCTAAGTACCCTATAAGTACCCTGACCCCCCCCCCCCCCAAAAAAAAAAAAAAAACAAAGCCCTAAGACCCCAAAACCCTAAAAACCCTAAAAACCCTAAAACCCTAAAACCCTAAAACCCTAAAACCCTAAAACCCTAAAAACCCTAAAAACCCTAAAACCCTAAAACCCTAAAACCCTAAAACCCTAAAACCCCAAAACCCTAAACCCCTAAACCCCCCCCCCCCCCGGCCCCAAAACTGCGCTCCGGTCTCCGAGCTTGCTTGCAAGGCTTGGCTCGGCTTCAGGGTTCACAAGACAGGGTATGAAGGGTTTAGGGTTTAGGGTTTAGGGTTTAGGGTGTAGGGTTTAGGGTTTTTGGGTCGCAATCCATTTTTGGGCTCTGGGGTTCGGGGTTTAGGGTTTAGGGTCAGGGGAAGGGAGGGGGGGGTTCATTCCTCTTGAAGGGTAGATCTGACAGTCTTGCATGGCTGCTCGGGTTTAGGGTTTAGGGTTTAGGGTTTAGGGTTGAGGGTTTAGGGTTTAAGGTTTGAGGGTTGAGGGTTTAGGGTTTAAGGTTTAAGGTTTGAGGGTTTAGGGCTTTAGGAAATTAGGGTTTTCATACCCGAAACTCCTCCAAACTCCAAACTCCAAACCCCCGAACCCCCGAACCCCGAACTCTCGACTGTCCCCCTCCTGACCCTAGAAATGGTAAACCTGTTCAACAACCTCATGAACCCAAACCCTACTTGGAGGTTCATGGTACTGAATAAGCCAATGAACCCAATAGTGACCATATTAGGGCACTTGTACGGGGCTCATAAGTGGGTTCTAGGTCCAGTTCTAATTGGGTTACAAGTACCATGAGCCTCCAAGCACTTTGCTGTTGTTCTAGGGTTGGTTTAGGGCTCAGGACTCAGTGCTTAGGGTTTCGGGTTTTGCATTTACTCCTTAGGAAGAGCCCAGAAATCAGTAGGCATCTGGCTCTTGCCCCTAAGCCCCAAGCCCTGAAGCCCTAAGCCCTAAGCCCTAAGCCCTAAGCCCTAAGCCCTAAGCCCTAAGCCCTAAGCCCTAAGCCCTAAGCCCTAAACCCTAAACCCTAAACCCTAAACCCTAAACCCTAAACCCTAAACCCTAAACCCCAAACCCAAGAGGAGTTGCAGGATGCCGTAGATGCGCCCTGGACTCGCAAGCGCATGGGTTTAGGGTTTCGGGTTTTAGGGTATTAGGGTTTGGGGTTTAGGGATTGGGGCTTAGGGTTTGGGGTTTAGGGTTTGGGGTTTGGGGTTTAGGGTTTAGGGTTTGGGGTTTAGGGTTTTGCTGAGTGTATGTAGGGTTTCGGGGTTTCGGGCTTTGCTGAGTGTATCTAGGGTTTCGGGTTTCGGGTCTTGCTGAGTGTATTTAGGGTTTCGGGTTAGGGTTTTGCTGAGTGTATTTAGGGATTAAGGAGGTTTTGGGTTGGCTTAGGGTTTTGCTGAGAGTATTAGGGTTTAGGGTTTAGGGTATAGGGATTTGCTGAGTGTATTCAGGGTGCCCTGCCATTCTTGGTGAGCATCTATATGGGTGTCGTTTTGGGGATGCTGGTCGTACAAACCCTACTTCATGTCTTTTGAAGGGTCCAGGGTGTAGGGGTCAGGCTTTATGCCGAATCTCGCTGGGGCTTGCAGGGAGGATACGCTGGGTTCAGTTGAAAGCGCCTCTTGGGATTCCACATCTGGATTTAGTAGTTTCGGGGTTTAGGGTTTAATATTTTGGGGGTTTAGGGTATACGAGGCCACACGAAACACCTTAGCCCGAAGTTTATGGGGGTTCGCACGGAGCCCTAGCAGTTAACAATCCAAGCTCTCAAGCCTAAGCTTTAAGCCCTGAATCCTGGAACCTCAACCCTAAACCCTGAACCCTGAACCCTAAACCCTAAACCCTAAACCCTAAACCCAACGCCCAGCGCGTTGACCTCCCAAGCCCTTCCTCCTGAATCCCAATTTCAAGATTCGGGGACTTAGTGTCTAGGGTTTTGGGTTTAGGGTTTCGGGTTTAGGGTCTAGGTCTTTGGGTTGAGTGAGGGTTTGGGGGGTTCAGGTTCTACGGTTTAAGGTTTCAGGGTTTGAGGTCCAGCAAGCCTCAACTGCAAAGGCCCTAAACCCTTACCGCCCTGAGTATTCAACAAGCTTTTGGTTTAGTTTAGGGTTTAGGGTTTAGGGTTTAGGGTTTAGGGTTTAGGGTTTAGGGTTTTAGGGTTTTTGGGTTTGACGTCACACCCCAACCCCCTAAACCCTGCGCCTCAAGCCCGATAGCTTAACCCTGAACCCAACCGCTCTCCCAAGACCCACAAACCCTAACTCAACCTAAATCATACAATCAACCCTTTACCCCTTTTTCCCAAACCCTGAACCCCTAAACCCTGAACCCTAAACCCTAAACCCTGAACCCTAGGCCCTAAACCCTAAACCCTGAACCCCTAAACCCTAAACCCTAACCCTAAACCCCAAGCCCCAAACCCCAAACCCCAAACCCCAAACCCCAAACCCCAAACCCTAAACCCCAAACCCCAAACCCAGCACGGAAGCCCAGCTCCTCTGTGGCAGCCCAGGAGTGCTACAACCTCACGGGCTGGGCCATTCCGAAGAGGGCGCGCGCTTCGGGGGCTTCGGGGGGTTTTAGGGGGGCTTTCGAGGGTTTTAGGGGTTTTACGGGGGCTTTAAACTTTAGATTCTAAACCCTAAACCCCAAACCCTAAACCCTAAACCCTAAATCCTAACCCCTTAAACCCTAAAACCCTAAACTCCTAAACCCTAAACCCTAAACCGCCCAAGAATGAATCCCGGAGCCAGAAGCCCGGCGGTCTCGCGAGGAGTTCGAGGCTGCGTACCTGGGGCGAAACAACAGCCCCTGGGCCGCAGAGGGTTTAGGGTTTAGGGTTTAGGGGTTTAGGGGTTTAGGGTTTAGGGGTTTCGGGGTTTAGGGGTTTCGGGTTTGGGGTTTGGGATTCAGGATTGGGGCCCGCCCAGTCAACCCCCACAAACCCTCAACTTGCCAGTTTTTTTCCTCGGTTACTCTGTCATTCCTCTTCTTGAGGGAGTCGGGATGTGGGGCATTTTGCTGGAGCCACCAAGAGCATCCCCCTGACCTCCCTTAAAACAGCCCACGAAGCCGTCAGCCCTAGCGCAAGCCCCAAGTAAGGGGTTTTGGGTTGTGGGGTAAAGAGTTAAGTAGGGTTTATCATTTAGGGTTTAAGGTTCAGGGTTTAGGCTTGCTCCAAGCCTAAACTCCTAAGCCCTTATGGCCAAAGCTGAGGTTCCAAGTACGCCTTCTTGGATTGCGACGCCAGGCCCGTATGGCCCTCCCCACCAGAGGTCGCTGTGGGATGTAGACCCCTAGACGTGGAGCTCTGAAGAAGTCGGGCTGGCGGTTGAGGGTTCAGGGTTCGGGGTTTAGGGTTTCGGCTTTTTGGGGTAAGCCTAAGCCCCTAAACCCTAAACCAGCCTAGAGGGATCCCGAATTTGTTTTCAGTATTTGGCTTCCGGGTTAAGATGAGGACGTGAGGCTGCCGTGCTTTCAGCTTTTTGACGGAGGAACACAGGCAAGGGCGTGGAGAAGTAAGGACCACCGCGCACAAGTAGCGATGTGGGTGATGTCTTCAAGCGGAAGGAGCCTCTCGACCAGCAGCAAGGCCGTGCAGGGGCTCTCAATGCGCGTATAAAATCGCCTGAAGACGGCGCTGTCGGCAGAGGACGTTGCGGCTGTGGACCGCGCCACGGCCGCGGGTCAGGCTGTCAAGAGAGAAGTCAGGGGATGGGCTGGGCGTTGAGTGCCAGTGCCCTAAACCCTGAACCCCAAACCCTGAACCCTGAACTCTAAGCCCCAACTCCCTACGCCCCAGACCCCTTCCTCAACACTCAACCTAATCATAAGCTGCAAACCCGAACCTCCTACATGCTGAGCATTTGAGGGGAACCTCTAAGCAACCTTCAGCCCTTAAACCTCCATTGAAACCCTAAACCCTAAACCCTAAACCCTAAACCCTAAACCCTAAACCCTAAACCCTAAATCCTAAACCCTAAACCCTAAACCCTAAACCTTGAATCTTGAACACTAAACACTAAACCCAATCCCCAAAACCCTAAACCCTAAACTCTAAACCCTAAACCCTAAACCCTGAATCCAAAACCCTAAACCCTAAACCCCAAACCCAAAACCCAAAACCCTAAACCCTAAACCCTAAACCCTAAACCTCTACACCCTGAAGCCCCCCTGTTTTCTCCGTGTTCAGGGTTTCGGGGGGTCTCTGGCGGGAGGCTCGCGCAGCGCGAGCTGGCCACCTCCAAGGAGGCAGGGCTGTTTTGGGGGCTTGGGGTTTAGGGTTTCGGGTTTAGGCTGTTAATATATATATATATATATATATTTTTTTTTTTTTTTTTTTTTGGCTTTTGGTGGTCTTATGTCGCAGGTCAGGGGTTTAGGGTTTTGGTGTCTTTTTGCATTTGGGCTTCGGGTTTTAGGTGCCTCCGTTCTCATCAAGGTGGAGATTGCTGTCAAAACCGACAGCCTTAACCCCAAATCCTAAACCCTAAAGCCCGAACCCTAAACCGGCCCAACGCTCATACCCCTACACCCTCACACTCTAAACCCATGGCACCACTCAAGCCGAAAGCCCGTGCCAAACCCTGACTCCCCAAACCATCGTCCCCAAGCCACCCTCCGTCTTCTACAATCGACGCCCTGGATTCTCAACCCTAAACCCTAACCCTAACCCTAAACCCTAAACCTAACCCTACCCCTGAAACCTAAACCCTAAACCCTAGACCCTAAGCCCGAAATAGACCCTCACCCCCATGAAGCCTTCCCCCGACCCGCAAGAAGCCGACCAGGAGCCCCTGGACTTGGATGGCGAGATTCCCGAGAGCCTTAGGCGAGCTCTTGGGGGTCTTCAGAGGTTTAGGGCTTAGGGTTTGGGGGGGGGAGGGTTTAGGGGGGGGGGGGGGGGCTTCAGGGGGTGTTTAGGTTTTTCGAAGTTTTGGGTGTTGGGGGTTCTGGGGGCTGGGGGGGGGGGGGGAATTTAAGGGTTAGGCGTGTATGTTTAACACCTATGAGCGGGTCAGGGCTTAGGGTTTACTGAGTTTGGGGTGGTCGGCGTTTTACAGGGTTTAGGGTTTACCAACCCTAAACCCTAAGCCCTAAACCGTAACCCCTAGACCCTAGACCCTAAGCCCTAAACCCCTATACCATAACCCTGCAATCTCCCCAAAACCTTGGCACAACTCCCACGCACTGGCCGCAGGGGCTGTGAGGACTTGCTGACCCAGGCTTCGGGGCTTAGGGGCTTCGGGGCTTCGGGGCTTCGGGGTTTAGGGGTTTAGGGTTTGGGGTTGGGGTTTAGGAGTTAGGGGCTTGGGAGCTTAGGGGTTTTGGGTTTAGAGTTTTCGGGTTTAGGGTCTTAGGGCTCAGGGCTTTGGTTTAGGCGTTAGGGTTTGGGTTCGTAGGCTTTATATTTAGTTTCAGGGTTTAAGAGGGTAGGAGGGGAGTCTTGGAGTTTTGAAGGTCCTTCCTGGTTTAGTTTGGGTTAAAAGGAAGGGAGTTTAGGAGTTTTGAAGGTTTCTTAAGGCTTAGGTAGGGTCTGGTGCTTGGCGTCTGCGTTGATTCGGGCCCGAAATGCTGAACCGCAACAAAACCCTAAACCCTAAACCCTAACCCTAAACCCTAAACCCTAAACCCCTAAACGGTTCAGGCTATAGGGTATTTTGGAGCACCCTTGGACCCTTGAGCCCTGTACAGCCTTGGTTGAGGTTTAGGGTTAAGGGTTTAGGGTTTAAGGTTTCGGGTTTAGGGTTTAGGGTTTGGATTTGGGGCTGGTGACCTCTGCATCATCTTGGGTTTGCCGATGACTTCCATATCATGAGAAGCCGGGTTTGTAGCCCTAAGCCCTAAGCAAACAGGTTGGGACCCTACCCTAAGGCCCTAAAGCCCGAAACCCTAAGACCCTAAACCCCTAAGGCTCTACGAAGTACGAAACCTTTTCCCTCCCCCTATAGTTTAAGCTTGGAACCATGCGCCGTTAATTATTTCTAGTGTACATATGGGTTACATAGCAAGGGACCCAAATCAAGGGCCCATACCCCTTGCTTCCAACCTGACACCCAACACCGCGCACAACGCTTGCCGGGTCTCGGCAGTTCAGTGTGAAGGGTTCCGTGGTTATAGGGTTCAGGTTTCTCAGGCCTTTAAGGGTCCTAAACCCTAAGCCCCAAACCCTAAACCCTAAACCCTAAACCCTATACCCTAAACCCGAAACCCGAAACCCGAAACCCTAAACCCCTAGGGGTGGATTCAGCATGATCGGCGCCGTGGCTCCAGCTTGGCGTCTCGGAACGCTGCATTTTAGAGTCTTTAAAGCCCTCAAAGCCTGGTCTAGGGTATAGGGTTTAGGGTTTAGGAAGCCTGGTCTAGGGTATAGGGTTTAGGGTTTAGGGTTTAGGGTTTCAGGTTTAGGGTTGAGGGTTTAGGGTTTAGGCCCCACTAACCCTAAACCCTAAACCCTAAACCCTAAACCCTAAACCCTATACCCTAAACCCTAAACCCTCAACCCTAAACCCCAAACCCTAAACCCTAAACCCTCTTAAGCTGCTCCGGTGGAGCTCTCCGACGCCTCTTTCGGCGTGTGGGATGTCAAGGACCTCTGGCACCCCAGTTCAGGGTTGAGGGTTTTCAGGGTTTAGGGTTTAGGGTTTAGGGTCTAGGGTTTCGGGTTTAGGGTTTAGGGTTTAGGGTTTAGTTCAGGGTTCCTAAGCCCTTAGCTTGGGATGTTCCCCTCTGTATACTAACAGGCCTTGAGAGGGATGAGAGTACCCCCCCCCCATATAACAATCCCTATCACCCCCCTACCGCAATCCCTATCAAGCGCAGGTAGTATAAGGGGGAACATCCCAACCCTAAACCCTATCGCCCAAACCCTGTAGCCTGTAGGGTTTGAGGTTGTTGGGTGTTTTGGGGGTTTGGGTAGCCCCAAAGGTCTACGGCCCTAAAACCTGATGGCTTCAGGGTTTAGGGTTCAGAGCACTGAGAGTAAACGCGCATGACGTCTTGCAGTTCCTTTAGGCCCTGCAAGACGAAACGAATTTTTGTTTTTCAATTCGCTTCAAAAGGGGTTTAGGGTTGAGGGTTCAGGGCCGTTCGAGTTTTTGGGCGGGTTTAGAGCTTCAGGTCCTTGTCCAAGGATTTTCCCAAGTCCCTAGACTCTGAAGCCCCAGGGGTTTGGGGTTTAGGGTTTAGGATTTAGGAATTGGGGTTTGGGGTTTAGAGGAATATCGTGCCTGTAACCTTTACAAGCCCGATGCAAACCCTAAACCCGAAGCCCGACGTCCCTGGCCCCATAGACCATCCGCGAGGAAGCGTCCGGCGGAAGACATGGCAGGCAGGCCGAGTATAAACAGGGTTTGAGGTTCAGAGTTTAGGGTTTAGGGTTTAGGGACCCTTTTTGGAGTTTGGTATTGGAGCTTGGTAGGGTTTGTAGGAAGTTTGGTCTTTTGGGGTTTTGGGTTTGGGGTGTTTGAACTCTAGACCCTCAACCCTTAACTCCCCTAAACAGTAAACCCTAAACCCTTAACCCTAAACCCTAAACCCAAAACCCTAAACCCTAAACCTTAAACCCTAAACCCTAAACCCTAAATTCTAATCCTCGAATCTAGAAACCCTGAACCCTAGTCCTAAACCCGAAACCCTAAACCCGAAACCCCACACCACCCCTTCCTTCACGGGCCGTGTCTCTCCCTGTCAGGGCGTGTGGCATTCGTTGGCTTAGGCGCGCGTTTGGTCGCTCGCGTGATGGGGGTTCAGAGGTACGGGACTTTAGGGTTTCTGGGTTTCGTCACCTGAACCCCAAGCCCTAAGCCCTAAACCCTAAACCCTAAACCTAAACCCTAAACCCTAATTAAGCCCGAAACCCTAAACCCTGAACCTTAATCTCAACCCTACGTTAATTCACCCTTGATCCGAAGAGTTGCTGTAACCCTAAACCCTAAACCCTAAACCCTAAACCCTCAACCCTAAACCCTAAACCCTAAACCCTAAACCCTAAACCCTAATCCCTAAACCACCCTACACCCACCCCCAAAATGCTGCCTCCCCTTCCGAAAACCCGGATGTCCACAACGTGGCTTCGGGTGCGAAATGCTAAGAACCCTTTAAGCAAACGAGGGTTTAGGGTTTAGGGTTAGGATTTAGGGTTTAGGATTTAGGGTCTTGGGATTGAGGGGGTCTAGGGGCTTTCCGGTACCCTACATCCTTAAGGGGTCTGAGGGCTTGGGTGGTTAAGGGGATTGTGGGCCTCAGGAGCTTAACTTCAGGATTTGAATTCGGATGCTTCCGGCCTTTAAGGCCCCTGGGCAGCTTTAGCGTTGAGGGTGCCCCCTTTAGGAGTTTTGAGACATAAAAGCCCGAGACCCCAAAACTCTTGTGCAGGTGCCATGGGGTATCACATGGCTGGGCATTTGGCCAAGCGGCACCCTGGCAAATGCCAGGTGTGGAATCGCTCCGCCGCGAAGGCGCCACAACACCGGGTGCAGTGCATGCTTTGAAGGGCTTTGGGTTCAGGATGTACGTTTAGATGTTAGGGCTGGCAGAGGGCTGCCTTAAGCCCCAAGAGAAGCCTCAAGACCAATCCCCCTAAACCCCTAATAACCCCTAAACCCTAAACCCTAAACCCTAGACCCTAAACCCTAAACCCTAAACCCTAAACCCTAAACCCTAAACCCTAAACCCTAAACCCTAAACCCTAAACCCTAAACCCTAAACCCTAAACCCTAAACCCTAACCCTAAACCCCTGAAGCTCCCCCCAAGAGGCCCAGCGCCACTCCACCGAGTTCGGCTCGGCCGCCGCTGCCTCGCTGATGGACCTCCGGGACAGCCAGGCGCGCCCCTCTTTTCGCGGGGCCTTCAAGGGGTTTGGGGTTTGGGGTTGAGGGTGCAGGGTTTAGGGTTCAGGGTTGAGGGTTTGGGGTTTAGGATTTAGGGTTTAGGGTTTCGGGTTTGCGGGGGTGTTTGGGGTTTAGGGTTCCTACAGCCAGGCGCCCCCTTTCTTTGGGGCCTGTTTGTGGTTCAGGGTTTAGGGTTTGGGGTTTAGGGTTTGGGTGTTAGGGTTTTCCTAACTGCCGCAACCTTGTCCCCAAATCCCCGAAACCGCTAATCCCCCTCCCCCCCTCCCCCCCCAACCCCGACCCGTCTAAAAAGGCCAAAAACCTCCAAACTTGCCCGAAACCCAAAACCCGAAACCCGAAACCCTAAACCAAATACCCGAAAGTTTAGGGTCGAGGGCTTTAGGGTTTAGGGTTTCGGGTTTCGGGTTTAGGGTTTAGGGTTTAGGGTCTAGGGGTTAGGACCGCTTTGTGTGCGAGGTGGTGGTCTTCTGCCTGCCCACGTCCAAGGAGGATGAGTCGATTGTGGAGCAGGCCCTGGTTTTGGGGCGCTGGGCCCAGTCCTCTAAATATGGGATCCCTTACCCTAAGCCCTAATGCCCTATCACCCCTCAACAACCACCCTAAACCCTGAACCCTGAACCCCAAACCCTAAGCCCTAAATCCTAAACCCCACACCCTAAACCCTAAACCCTAAGCCCTACACGCCAAGGACGAGGTGACAAGGCTACACAAAGGGAGTCAAAGGGAGGAGTTCAGTTTCACTACCGCAGGACGAACTCGTCCCGCACGCCCACACCGCAGGTAGCGCCACACCTCGCGCGCGACGCCTGCGTCGTCTCCTGCACCTCAGGACCAACGTCCGCCATGAGCCCTTCAGCCCCCCCAAGCCCTAAACCCTAAACCCTAAACCCTAAACCCTAAACCCTAAACCCTAAACCCTAAACCCTAAACCCTAAACCCTAAACCCTAAACCCTAAACCCTAAACCCTAAACCCTAAACCCTAAACCCATGGACTTGACCCCAAGCTTATGGGCTCCTACCCTAAGCCCTATACCCCTGAGACCTATACACGCGGAATGGGGAAGTTCGGGGCCCTATACCCTATACCCTAACCCCGAAACCCTAAACCCTAAACCCTAAACCCTAAACCCTAAACCCTAAACCCTAAACCCTAAACCCTAAACCCTAAACCCTAAACCCTAAACCCTAAACCCTAAACCCTAAACCCTAAACTGAGCTGCTCTGTAGCGGGGGATATCGGCATCCCGAGCTCTGCTGGAAACGAATTAAACCCTAAAGTCGGGACGTGCAGAAGACAAGGAACAGCTGTGAAGGAAGTTTGGGGTTTAGGGTTTAGGGCTTTAGGGTTTGGGGTTTAGGGCTTGGGGTTTAGGGTTTAGGGTCAGGGGTAGTTGTGACCTGGGGTATATGGTTTGGGGTTTAGGGTTTGGGAGTTTGGGGGTTTAGGGTTTAGGGTTTAGGGTTTAGGGAACCTAAGTTCTAGGCCCAAAGCCCCAAAGGAGAGCCTGGCGTGACGTCCCGGCTGGCCGCGTCGCTGCGCGATCGCTTCGGGGTGCCCCCCTTGGGCCCTGAGGGTTTAGGGTTTAGGGGTTTAGGGTTTAGGGTTTAGGGTTTAGGGTTTAGGGTTTAGGGTTTGGGAACGACAGAGGGGGTATAGGGTGTGGAGTTCCAAAGCCCTGGACTTGGGATGTTTCCCCGTATACTAAGAGTCCTTCATCGGGATTATAATAGGGCTATCAAGGACTGTTAGTGTAAGGGGGAACATCCCAACCCTAAACCTGAACCCCAAACCCCAAACCCTAAACCCTAAACCCCAAACCCTAAACCCTAAACCCTAAACCCTAAGCCCTAAGCCCTAAGCCCTAAACCCTAAACCCTAAACCCTACAGCCTGGTAGGGTTCAAGGTGCTGGCATTTGGGGTCCAAGGGTGTTCGCCCTCCCTCCCTACCCCCCCCCCAAACACTACCAACACGCCAAGCCCCTAAAATCAAGGTTTAGGGTTTCGGGTTTAGGGGTAGTACTTGGAGGTTCATGGTACTAATAGCCCAAGTGTGACTGTACTTCGAACCCACTTGTAAGCCCGTACAAAGTGCCCTAATGTGGTTTAGGGTTTAGGGTTCAGGGTTTAGGGTTTAGGGTTTAGGGTTTAGGGCTACTTGGAGGTTCATGGGTAGTTACAAGTGGGGGTTATAAGCAGGGTGGCTATCCTTATCCAGGGCACTTATAATTCTACTTATAGCTACCCATGAACCTCCAAGTAGCACACCGAAAGCTCCCACAATAAAGGAATCTTTCAGAACCCAAAGGTTTGGGGCATGTAGGGTTGAGGGCATGTAGGGCTTGGGGCATGTAGGGTTTAGGGCATGTAGGGTTTAGGGCATGTAGGGTTGAGGGCGTGAAGGGTTTGGGGTTTAGGGCTTGGGGCATGTAGGGTATGAGTTTACGGCCCTAAGCCCCAAACCCTCCCAGATCTAATGCCTCAACCCCCAAAGCACCAGCCCCTGAACCCTACAAGCCCCTAAGTCCCTAACCTCTAAAAACTCTCGACCCCCCCTTCCCCAAAAGAAATACAGGCACGTCCTAAACCCTAGAGCCCTCTATAAGCCCGAGGCCCTAAACCCTAAAACCCTAAGACCCTAAGACCCCAAAAACCCTACCACCCTAAAACGCTGACACCCTCAAACCCTAACACCCTAAACCTAA
This sequence comes from Symbiodinium natans, assembly GCA_905221605.1. Taxonomy (NCBI): domain Eukaryota; class Dinophyceae; order Suessiales; family Symbiodiniaceae; genus Symbiodinium; species Symbiodinium natans. The sequence goes on from CAJNDS010002413.1 coordinate 523,938, forward strand.
AACCCTAAAACCCTCAAACCCTAACACCCTCAAACCCTATCAAGGACTGATAGTATAAAGGGGAACATCCCAACCTGAACCCGAAGCCCAAAACCCTCCCTGGGGAGCACTTTCCGCCAGGTGCACTTCCTGGATTGCCCGGTCAGTGGCGGCCCGAAGGGTGCAGCCGCAGGCGCTGCTCAGGGTTTGGGGTTTAGGGTTTTAGGGTTTGGGGTTTAGGGTTTTAGGGTTTAGTTTGGGGTTTAGGGCTTGCGGTTTGGGGTTTAGGCTATGGGGTTTGGGGTTTGGGGTTTCAGGTTTAGGGTCGGGGGTGTAATTACAGGGTTTAGGGTTTAAAGTTTGGGGTTTGGGGTTTAGGCTTTAGGGTGAGTGAGATTGTTTTGGGTTTGGGGTCTGGGGTCTCTGCAAGGATTTAGGGTTGGGGGTCTGTTTTGTTCTCCGGTTTTGGGCCCAGAGCCCCTGAATCCTAAACCCGAAGCCCTACCAATTCCCTGTTCTGCTGTCTGCGCTGCGTATTGGGAGTTAAACCCTAAACCCTGATCCCTAAACCCCTAAACCGCTAAGCCCTAAGCCCTAAACCCCAAACCCCGACCCCAGAGGCTCCCTGACCTGCATGCTGGGCAGCAACAGCGACGACGCGGCCGACGCGGTGATGCCCTTCCTGGAGACCTTCGCCAAGAAGGCAGCCGAGGGTTTTAGGGTTTAGGGTTTAGGGTTTGGGGATTGACATTTAGGGTTTAGGGTTTAGGGGTTTAGGAATTTAGGGTTTAGGGTTTAGGGTTTGGGGTTTAGGGTTTAGGGCGTTTGGTGTTAAACCCTGAACCCTAAACCCTCTTAGGCTCCAAGAGGCTCCAGACCCTGAGCCCCCTGGGTTTGAAAGGTCTCAGGGTGGAGAGGCCGGAGAAACCCCAAGGAAGCTTGATGTTTTAGGGCTTTAGGGTTTTCCAAACCCTAAAAACCCCAAACCCCAACCCCCAAACCCTAAACCCCAAACCCCAAACCCTAAACCCCAAACCCCAAACCCCAAACCCAAAACCCCAAACCCAAAACCCCAAACCCCAAACCCAAAACCCCAAAGAACCCCTGAGCCCCTCACCAGTCCGGTGCCCTGCGAGGTCGTGCGCTGTGGGCCGGCTGGGTCCGGGCATGCGGTAAAGGCCCGCGGTTTAGGGTTTAGGGTTTAGGGTTTAGGGTTTAGGGTTTAGGGTTTAGGGTTTAGGGTTTAGGACCCTCGCTGATTGTGGACAATTTGGGGTTTTTGGGGTTTAGGGTTGAAAGGGTTTGGGTTTTGAGGTTAGGGTTTTGGGGTTTGGGGGGGTGTTTCGGTTTTGGGGTTTTGGGGTGTCTTTTGGGCCAAAGGGTTTGAGGAGTTTTGGGGTTAGGGTTTGGGGTTTTGAAAGCCACTTTTCGAGAATAGTCACTTTTCTCGCGGCGCTGGGCGTGCTTTTCTCGAACAAAAACAACTTTTCTCGACTAGCCGCTTTTCTCGACTAGCCACTTTTCGCGAAAAGCCACTTTTTGCGAAAAGCCCCCTTTTTGCGACAAGTAGCTTTGCTCACTGATTCTCCCACAAACCGTGTGACAGCACTGAAGCCCCAAACCACCCAACGTTGAGTCCCCAAACTCCCAGTTCCTGATATCTTAGTCCCCAAGCCCCCCCCCCCCCGAACGCCCTGATCCCTGAAATGCAAAGAAGCCCCTCCTAACCTTATGCCGAAGCCCTAAACCCAACAAGTTTGGAAGCTAAACCCCAAACCCTCCCCTCAAGACGCCCCAAAACTCCCCACCAAGCCTTAAACCCTAAACCTTGGGATGTTCCCCCGTCTACTAGCAGTCAAACCCTAAACCCTGAACCCTGAACCCTGAACCCTGAACCCTGAACCCTAAACCCTAAACCCTAAACCCTAAACCCTAAACCCTAAACCCTAAACCCTAAACCCTAAACCCTAAACCCTAAACCCTATGATAATCCCTACTAAGGAGCTGTTAGTCTAAGGGGGAACATCCCAACCTGAACCCTAAAAGGTCCAGAGCCCCAAAACTCCTAGGGGTTTAGGCTTTAGGGTTTAGGGTTCAGGGTTCAGGGTTCAGGGTTCAGGGTTTAGGATTTCGGGTTTAGGGCTTAGGGTTCGGACCGTGGTCCGGCAGGCCGTGAACAATGCCCTCAACGCCCCCTGGAGCGCAAGGCTGTAAGGCTTCCTCGGGTTTTAGGGTGCCCTCAGCCCTAAACCCCAAACCCTAAACCCCAAACCCTAAACCCTAAACCCTAAACACTAAACCCTAAACCCTAAACCCCAAACCCCAAACCCTAAACCCTAAACCTTAGGGTTTAGGGCTTCGGGCTTGTGAGGGTCTTACCGACTACAGTTCCCTCTGAGCATTTTCATCTCAGTGGATCTGCGGAGTTTCCAAGGGTTTCAGTTACAGGGTTTGGGTTTAGGGTTAGGGTTTGGTGTTTAGGGTTTAGGGTTTCGGGTTTCGGGTTTAGGGTTTGGTGTTTAGGGTTTAGGGTTTAGGGTTCAGGGCCGAAGCCGCCGTTTAACTTCGGGCTATGAGATGGATCTGGTCGGAAGTAGGGTTGGGATAAGGCTTCAGGATGTAGGGGCTTGGTGTTAGAGGTAGAGGTGCATCAGGAGCTCCAGGCAATGCACCCACCAGCAGTATCCTGAAGCTTTGCCTTGTAGTGCAGCAGAAGAGGCTAACCTACATACCTAGGTGGGAGGGGTCTGTCGCCGGCCTGAACACCCCCAAACACTCAAAACCCCAACCAACCCTCGATCCCGCCAAAGCCCCTGTGTAAGCGCCCCCCAAAACCCCAAAACCCCAAACCCCAGAACCCCAGAACCCCAGAACCCTAGAACCCTCTAGAACCCTAAAGCCTTAAAACCCTAGAACCCTCAACCCTAAACCCTACCCTCAACCCTGAACCCTTGTAAACCCTAAAACCCTTACACCCCGAAACCCTAAACCCTAAAACCCTAAACCTTAGAACCCTCGAACCCTAGAACCCTCTAGAACCCTAAAGGCTTAAAACCCTAAAACCCTCAACCCTAAACCCTACCCTCAACCCTAAACCCTTGTAAACCCTAAAGCCCTTACACCCCGAAACCCTAAACCCTAAAACCCTAAACCAGAACCCTAGAATCCTGGAACCCTAAACCCTTCACCCTTATACCCTACACCCTACACCCTAGTACCTAAACCCTAAACCCTAAACCCTAAACCCTAAACCGTAAACCCTAAACCCTAAACCCTGCACCCTGAACCCTAAACCCTAGAAACCCCCCCCAAAAACCCCAAAAAGGTTACCCACCTGCTCCTGGGCGCCGAGGGCCTGCTGGCGCTGCAGCGCCTGGGCGTGGACCCGCCGCGCCCCCGCATGGGATTTCTTCGGGGGTTTGGGGGTTTGGGGTTTGGGGTTTAGGGGTTTGGGGTTTAGGGTTTGGGGTTTGGGGTTCAGGGTTTGGGGTTTAGGGTTTGGGGTTTAGGGTTTGGGGTTTGTGGTTTAGGGTTGAGGTTTGGGGTTTGGGGTTTTATTTCCGGTTTAGGGTTTGGGGTTTGAGGTTGAGGGTTCAAAGCCCGCATTTAGAGTTGTTGGGAGGGTCGGTAGCCTCAAGCCTGCCCTGAGGTTAGCTAGGGCGTAGTAGTCTATTTAGGGTCTAGGCTTATTTAGGGTTTGGGGTTTGTAGAACCCTAAACCCGAAACCCTAAACCACTAGACCCCAAACCCGAAACCAAGCCCCAAACCCTGAAACTCTGAACCCTTGCATAGGGTTCATAGGGCGGGTTCGGGGGGTTTGTGGCCCCAGGCTCCACGAACTCTCAAGCTTCAGTCCGAAAGCCCTAAACCCTGTTGATTTAGGGTTTAGGGTGTAGGGTTTAGGGTTTAGGGGGTTTAGGGCTACACCTTCAGCCTCAGTCCTAAAACCCTCGGGGTTGGGGTCCTCGAGCCCCGCTCAGGCAGGTAGCCCTGGAGGCGATCAACGGCCGGGCGCCCAGCGTGTGTTTCGGGACCAGGAAGCCGAGGCCGGAACCCTAAACCCTAAACCCTAAACCCTAAACCCTAAACTCTAAACCCTAAACCCTAAACCCTAAACCCTAAACCCTAAGCCCTAAACTCTAAACCCTAAACCCTAAACCCTAAACCCTCAGTGGGATGTCGAGGTGGTCTAGGTGCTAAGGAGCCTCGCGGGAAGGGCCACAATTGTATTCGCGCTTTGGGTTGCAAACCCTGAATCCCAAACCCTAAGCCCCCTAAGGCCTAAACTTCCTAAAGCCCCTAAACCCTCGAAAAGCCCTCTCTAAGCCCTCCTAAACCCGGCTAAGCCTCCTAAACCCTAAACCCTAAACCCTAAACCCTAAACCCTAAACCCTAAACCCTAAACCCTAAACCCTAAACCCTAAACCCTAAACCCTAAACCCGAAACCCTAAACCCTAAACCCTAAACCCTAAACCCTAAGCCCTCAAAAAGCCCAGGCTCCAGCGGCAGGTCTCTCCAGACGGAGCAGCGCCTGCCACAGGCCCCTGACCATTGTTGTGGGTTGTAGGGGATTTAGGGTTTAGGGTTAGGGTTTAGGGTTTAGGGTTTAGGGTTTAGGGCTGAGGGGTTAGGATTCAGGGTTTATGGAAAAGGGTTTAGGGCTTGAGTCCTCTCTCTCTCTCTCTCGATCGATCGAGGGTTTAGGTTTTTAGGGTTTGGGGTTTGGGTGTAGGGTTTCGGGTTTCGGGTTTGGGGTTTGCTTGTTTTGCTTTGCGAGGGCGTCGGCGCGGGGCCTGAAAAAAAGAGCTCGCTTCAGCCTTGAGACGACTTGACGCGTTACCTAGTGCTTCCGTCATCCACGTTAAAAGGCCTTAAAGGCCTGAGCAGACCAGGTTCGGGTTTTAGGGTTGCGTAGGGAGTTTTGGGGGCCTAAGCCCTACTTTTGGGTCAGCACGTTGGGGCGCTGGGACTCCTCGCCAGGAGGTGCTCACGCGACGCTTCAGCCTCTAGGCAAAACCTGGGGCATTCACCCTAAACCTTGACAAGCCTTCACCCTAAACCGTAAACCCTAAACCCTAAACCCTAAACCCTAAACCGTAAACCCTAAACCCCTAAACCCCTAAACCCCTAAACCCCTAAACCCCTAAACCCTAAACCCTAAACCCTAAACCCTAAACAACTAAACCCTAAACCTTGCACCCTAAACCCTAAACCCTAAGCCCTAAACCCTAAACCCTAAACCTTACAACCCAAAGCCCTAAACTTCTCTCGGCCCGTGAGCCCGGAAGCCTCGCACATTTAGAGCCCCGCCTGCACACTCAGCCCCACTGCGACCCAACATCCAGGGTTTAGGGTTTAGGGTTTAGGGTTTAGGGTTAATGAGGGCTTTGGCTTCCCAAGCCCTATCAGCCAATTAGGGCTGAAGGTTTAGGGTTTCAGGTTGAGGGTTCAGGACTTTAGGGGTTTTAGGGTTTAGCGCTTTTAGGGTTCAGGGTTTCGGGGCCTTTTCTTTTGAGGTCGGGGCGCGCACCATGCAGGGTTTCAGGGTTTAGGGTTTAGGGTTTAGGGTTTAGGGTTTAGGGTTTAGGGTTTAGGGCGCTCTTCCGCCAGAGCCGAATGCTCGCGGCGGCCATTCGGGCCCTAAAGGTCGAAGCCCCAAATGGTTTAGGGTTTAGGGTTTAGGGTTTAGGGTTTAGGGTTACAACCCACAGCCCGAAACCCCAACCCCCTGGGCCCTAAATCCGAAACCCTGCAACCCCAAGACCTCTCAGCCCTTGCAGCTACCGTAAGCCCTAAAGCCCTAAACCTAGGCCCTAAACCCCTATATCCCAAGCTAGGCTTTAGGCTTTAGGCTTTAGGCTTTAGGCTTTAGGCTTTAGGGCTTTGGGCTTTAGACTTTAGGCTTTAGGCTTTAGGCTTTAGGCTTTCGGCTTTCGGATTTCGGCTTCAGGCTAGGCTTTAGGCTTGATGGTGTAGGGTTTAGGGTTTAGGTTGCAGGGTTTAGGGTTTTTAGGCAATCAAAACCCAAGACCGACAAAGAAGCTCAGGCTATGGCTTCAAGCTCCCGCTCATGGCCAAAGACTGCTTCATTGCCTCGGAGGTCCTCAAGGAGCCCGCGATTACTTGCTTCACTTTAGGGGGCAGGCGCCCAGGATTGCTTACTTTAGGGCTCAGGGTTTCGGGTTTAGGGTTTAGGGCTTAGGGCTTAGGGTTTAGGGTTTGGGGTTTAGGGTTTAGGGTTAGAGAAGGGCATTTATGATCCCGGCTCGCGGGCTGCTGAGTTGGCCTTGATCGAGGTCTTAAGAACAGGCAGTGCAGTTCAAGCCCTGGGCCCTGAGCCCTAAACCCTAAACCCTAAACCCTAAACCCTAAACCCTAAACCCTAAACCCTAAACCCTAGACCCTGCACATTCTAGGTTCCTAGCTCCCCCGATCCTCTACTAAGAGTCTCTGAGGCACTCAGAGGAGATGAAGCTCACCCATGAGCCGCTAAGGATCAGTAGGCAAGAGGGTTTAGGATTTTAAGGTTCAGGGTTTAGGGCTTTAGGGTTTTCGGTGTTTTCGGGTTTTGGGGTGTCCAGGAGCACTGCCCCACCGCTCAGCTGCTACCTATGTCCACGCAGCTTGTGCTTCTCGGAGCGACAGTGAAGCCCTAAATATTTCAGGGAAGACTGAAGCCCCAAAAACCCGACCGTAAACCCTAACCCCTAAATTCTACCGAAGCCTCCTAGGCTAACCCTTACCTCAGGCTTGGGGTATGGGTATGCCCTTGGCAGGGTCGGCTGGTGTTTTTTTCCACCTCTACCCTATAGGGGTAGAGCTACCCCTGGCAAAAGGTGGTCCTTCCCGGGTCCTCCTTCGTTCGAGCCATCTAGGCTGATGGCAGCGGGCACCTGGCGTCCATCGCATCTCAGGGCTTCCGATGAGGGAGCCGGCACTTTGCGGGTTTGCGGCGGCCGCAGCCAGCGCTCGCTTCGATCCTGCTAGCGACTTCGCGGCGCCTGGTGGACACAAGTCGTGCCGCGCCGCGCTGCACCTCGCGGAGCGCTTGCTCCGGGATTGTGCTCCATGTCCTCGCCGCTTTTGTCGGTGTAGCCCCGCTCCATAGCACAGCTTCTTCAGCGCTGAGCGTTCATCGCAAGAAGCACGCGTGGCCTGTGTGTCGCTACCACTTGGAGCAGTGCTTTCTACTTTCTTCGGGGGCAGGCGCGGGCTTCTGCGCAGCTTTGTGCGCGGCTGTGCTTGTATTCGCCTCCATGTTCGAGCAACGCTCTCTTGCTGTCCGCTGAGAGGATGGACCGCACGCTTGTCCACGAAACCCCTAGGTCTGCGTGCATGTTGAACGCGGTTCTCTCAAGACCCGGCGACGGACGGCCTATAACCACGTCGCATGCGTGTCCCGGGCTGCCCCTAAACGTGTGCCTTAATTATGCTGTTCAGGCGATATGCGTGGCATCGTCGTCCCATGAACTCGTCAAACCGAAGAGGCTTTTCGACATTGATCCCCAAGCTCGTCTGAAAATCCCTCGTATTTGTCAGGTCCCGCCCCCCACCCAAACCCGAGGATTTAGGGTTTAGGGTTTCAGGTTTCGGGTTTAAGGTAAGGGGTCCAAGTTTCAGAGTTCGAGGTTTTGGGCACCTTAAACCCCTCGACCCTGACCCCCTCGTAGGGTTCGGGGTTCAGAGCCCCGCATCGTTATCAGTAACATAGCTGTTTGCTATCAGAGGGGTAGCTAGCAGTGCTTTCTTCATGAAATCATTCCATGCATCCTGTTCGTTCATGTCCAGTTGAGATTCCCTCTCAGTATCTTACTGCGTCAAGGCTTCGAGTTTAGGACCCTCACTTCAGGGGTTTAGGTAGGTTTAGGGTGTATAACGCCCTCAAGCTCTAGATCCCAAACCTTAAAGCCCTAACATAGGTAGAATATCGGGTTTTGGGGGGGTGATTCTAGTAGAATACATTCGCGTCCCTAAACCCTAGACCCTAAACCCCTATATTAGAGCTTTGCAAGCCTCGAAGGCAGCAGTTCGCAAAGGAGCACCCGCCGGATGCCGACTACACCAACGTGGCACCTCCCTCAGCTTCATCGAGGGCCTTCAGGGTTTAGGGTTTAGGGTTTAGGGTTTAGGGTTTAGGGTTCAGGGTTTAGGATTTAATATACGGGTCGGAGTAGTTACCGGTAGTTTTCCCGTGTAGTCCGTTTGTAGTTATACCACAGTAAACCCACAAAACCCTGTTTTGATTGTTAGGGCCCCATTATTCGCTTCTTGTTCTACTCTTGTGCTTACTACTCGTCTCTGCTCTTCAAACTTCTTGTTGCTACGACGGGTACCTGTCTGTGTTGCTACTAACTGATATTAGTTATTGTTATTGTCAGCACCATGAGCATGACGACGTCGATGAGGATCATGATTGTTATCACCATTTCAGAATGTGTTGCTGTCAATTATTTCTTGCCAGTGTTTTCGTTCGTGTGTGTGGGGGGGGGGGGGGGGTGGTAATTCTCGGGAAACCCTCAACCCTCCACTCTAAACCCTCAACCCTCAACCCTCAACCCTCAACCCTCAACCCTCAACCCTCAACCCTCAACCCTCAACCCTCAACCCTCAACCCTCAACCCTCAACCCTCAACCCTCAACCCTCAACCCTAAACCCTAAACCCTCCCAATCGTGTGCTCCCAGGTGCGCAGCGTCGAGAAGGCAGCCGGACTGGAGCTGTGCAGCAGCGAAGGCTGCTTGAGGTTGTTTGGGGGTTTAGGGTTTCGGGTTTAGTTCAGGGGGGGTTCAGGGTTTAGGTTTGGTCTTGCGCGGGGGGGGGGGGGGGGGGGGGGTGAGAAAAATTGCATTATGATGAACAATGGCAGTGGATCGTCGCCGCAGCAGACCTCAACGCACTGTTTTAAATTGACAGTGACTACAGTTGCTTTGCCTATGCAAAATGCTTCTAACAGAGCCCTCGAGGAATCTTCTAAACCCTTCTAAACCCTAAACACCCGAGAACCCCCCACAGTGTGAGATATGGCACAAGAATGAAAAGACAATCTTGTTGTTTACAGAGGGATGAGAAGCCGTGCCGTGGAGGCCTCGCCGGGTGCACACAGCAGCTCCTCAGTCTCACAGGGGCTGTTCTTGAAGGGGGGCCGTGTTTTTTCTGGCCCATCCCCTTAGCAACAACAGTGTAGGGACCTGGGGGGGTTTCGGGGCTTTGGAAAGTTTAGGGCCTGGTTTGGTTTAGGGTGTAGGCTTTAGGGTTTGGGAGGAGAAGCTGCAAAGCCTGAATTGCTTGGCGCAGGCCCCGCCAGCAAAAGTGACTGAGCCGCGGCCCACCAGTTCGCGCGCGCGGCACGGGATTTAAGATCCCAAGGCTGGTATGTTGCCCCTTATACTAACAGCTCCCTAATGGGGATTATGGTACCCCCGATTAGAATCCCCAGGAAGGGCTGTTGGTATAAGGGGGAACATCTCAAGGCCCTGTGGCTTTCACCCTCCTCCTCCCCCCCCCGCCCCCCCCGCGCCCCCCACAAAAAAAGGCGAAGAAGAGCACCTCAGCCATGAATTAAGGGTCTAATTAGGGTCTCCCTTGTTTTTCCCGCTCCCTAAACCCTAAACCTTAGGGTTCCCTCATATTTTCCGCCACCCTAAACCCTAAACCCCCTAAACCCCCTAAGCCCCCTAAACCCCCTAAACCCCCTAAACCCCCTCAACCCCCTCAACCCCCTCAATCCCTCAACCCCTCAACCCCTCAACCCTAAACCCTCGTCCGCTCAACCCATTCAACCCTAAAGCCCAAAAGCTACAGAGCACTGGGGGTTCCTTGTCAGGGGTGCTGGAGGGTTTGTGTTGGGGTTTGGGATGCCAATCGCTAGGGTTTAAGGCTTTCGGGTATAGGGTTTTAGGGTTCAGGGTTTAGGGTTTTAGGGTTTAGGGTTTCAGGGTGAGGGCTTAATGGCTTCATTTTGGGTTACAGGGTTGCTTGGACAGATTCGCAGTTAGGTGTGGTGTTCAAGTACATGTCCAAACCGTGAGGCTCGTCAAGCTACTTCCTAGATGGTCAAGAAACCCTAAACCCTAAACCCTAAACCCTAAACCCTAAACCCTAAACCCTGAACCCTAAACCCTAAACCCTAAACCCTAAACCCTAAACCCTATAGAGTTGCGGTGGGCGTGCCCCGGGCGCCGGAGGGGGGGCAACAGCTGCAGCGGCCTATCAGGGGGGGGTGTTGTTCTCCTAAACCCTGAACTCCCTAAGCCCGCAACTCCCATAAACCCTGAACTCCCTAATCCCTAAACCCTAAACCCGCAACCCTCAACCCTTAGCCCTAAACCCTAAACCCTAAACCCTAAACCCTAAACCCTAAACCCTACACAAAACAACTCGCCCCCTTTAAGGCAGCCGAACGCCACGACCCGCGCGCGCCGAAGGGTGGAGAGTCGAGGGCTGCTTTTCCCCACGCCCACGCCTCCGACCCCTCCGCGCGCGCGTCGCCTTTTAAAGTCTAGGGTTTAGGGTTTAGGGTTTAGGGTATAGGGTGTAGGGTGTAGGGTGTAGGGTTTAGGGTTTAGGGTGTAGGGTGTAGGGTTTAGGGTTTAGGGTTTAAAGTCGGTGGCAGGGTGCGCCACGAGAGCTCGGGCTTTCCCACACTACTACTTGTTTAAGAACTTTAAGAACCCTAAACCCTAAACCCTAATCCCCAAACCCCAAACCCTAAACCCTAAGCCCGAAACCCCAAACCCAAGAAACACAATAAATGTTCTTCTTTCTTATAAGGTAACATAGGGATGCTTTTCTTTTGGGACCCTAAGCCTGAGGGCCTCAGGGTCGTGGGCTTCGGACAGCCCGGGCTTCTCTGAGCGCAGCCCCTGAAGAAACAGCTCGCAGGGTTGGCTGAGCGAACAAGGGTGACAGGGTTTAGGGTTGAGGGTTCTAGGGTTTAGGGTTTAGGGTTTAGGGTTATAGGGTTTTGGGTTCTAGGGTTTAGGGTTACTGTATAGGGTTTAGGGTTCTAGGGTTTAGGGTTTAGGGCTATAGGGTTTGGTGTTTAGCGCGTCCGAGGGCCTGTAGGGTTTAGAGCTTAGGCTGGCTTCTAGGGTTCCCGGGTTTGTTTATTTATTTATTTGTTTATTTGTTTATTTGTTTATTTACTTATCTATTTATTTATTTCTTTATTTATTTATTTGTTTGTTGTTATGTATTTCATCATTATCTATTGTACTTATTTATTGTTAGTTTTTTGTTTTTTTTGGAGGGGTGCTAGTGCAAATCTAAAGCTAACAGTCCTTCATAGGGATTCTAATGGGGGGTACTATAATCCCTTGTTGGTATAAGGGGGAACATCCCAAGGTTAGGGTTAAAAGGTTCAGGCTTTTGGCGGAACCCGTCGTTCTGCGCATGTGGCTTTGTTACGGTGCCTTTCGGGATTCGAAGAACTAGCCGCGTGACAACGCAATAAGGGACCGCGGATCATGTGGAGCCTCAGCTTGAGGGTTTAGGGTTTAGGGTTTTAGGGTTTAGGGTTTTGGGTTTAGCATTTACCAGGTACCTACAGGTTTTGACAGTTGGGGTAGCGCCGCGGAGGCTGGCCCTAAACCCTAAACCCTAAACCCTAAACCCTAAACCCTAAACCCTAAACCCTAAACCCTAAACCCTAAACCCTAAACCCTAAACCCTAAACCCTAAACCCTAAACCCTAAACCCTAAACCCTAAACCCCTAAACTAAACCCTAAACACCTAAACCCTAAACCCTAAACCCTAAACCCTAAACCCTAAACCCTAAACCCTAAACCCTAAACCCTAAACCCTAGCCTAAAGCCCTACACCCTAAACCCTAAAACCCTAAAACCCTAAACCCTTAAACCCTAAACCCTAAACCCTAAACCCTAAAAAACCCTAAATCCTAAACCCTAAACCTAACACCTAAAAACCCTAAAACCCTAAACCCTAAACCCTAAACCCCCCTAAACCCTAAACCCTAAAACCCTAAACCCTAAAACCCTAAACCCTAAACCCTAAACCCTAAACCCTAAACCCTAAACCCTAAACCCTAAACCCTAAACCCTAACACTAAACCCTAAACTGCAACAATGTCCTTAAGGTCCCCTAACATCCTTGAAACCCCCACGATCTGATGATCCTAATGTAGGGGTCGGAAGAATTACTCATAGTATTCCCTTATGGTCCCTCTGTAATTATACTATACTATAATAACCAACCCCAAAACCCTAAGCCCTAAACCCTGAACCCTAAACCCTAAACCCTAAACCCTAAACCCTAAACTCTGATAGTTCAGGCCCCTATATCGGACATTCGCAAGCGGCAAAAATCGCAGGTGGCCGCGCTCCTCGAGCCTTGGGACTCGACCTCAGCAGAAGGTCAAAGGGCTTAGGGTTTAGGGTTCAGGGTTTAGGGTTTAGGGTTTAGGGCTAGGATTTAGGGTTTAGGGATATTGACGGTCAAGACTTTCTCAGGTTGCAGGGTTTGGTGTATGGGGTCTGGGGCCTAGAGTCTGGGGCTTCGGGCTTAGGGTTTTAGGGTTGTAGGGTTTGGAGTATGGGATGAGTATGGGGTTTGGGGTTTGGGGTTCAGTGTTTAGGGGTTTGGGGTTTAGGGTTTAAGGTCAAGGGTTTGGCTTTTTAGGGTTTGGGGTGTGGGGTTTAGGGTTTGGAGTTTAGGGTTTGGGGTTTGGGGTTTGGCGTACGGGGTTGGGTTTAGGGTTTAGGGTTTAGGGTTTAGGGTTTAGGGTTTAGGGTTTAGGGTTTTAGGGTTCAGGGTTTAGGGTTTAGGGTTTTAGGGTTCAGGGTTTGGGGTTTGGGGTGTGGGGTTTAGGGTTTTATGGTTTTGAGGGTTCAGGGTTTTTGGGGTTTCAAGCCCTAAGCCGTTGCACCTGCCAAGCCCCCCATCGAAAGTTTCCCCCCAAAAAAGCCCCTACACCCTGAGGTCTAAGCCCAAAACCCCCAAAGCACAGACCCTTAACCCCCAGACCCTAAACCGCTAAACCCTAAATCCTCAACCTTAAACCCCCAAACCCCAACACCCCCAAACCCGTAGTCCCTAAACCCTAAGCCTGGCAGCCATAATTCTGGGGTCGGAATAGCTATACTAGACTAACCCCCCCCCACAACCCTGTTCTGATCATGCAGGCTCCGAAGCCCTAAACCCTAAGCCCTAGGCCCTAAGCCCTAAGCCCTAAACCCGAAGCCCTAAACCCTAAACCCTAAGCCCTAAACCCTAAACCCTAAGCCCTAAGCCCTAAACCCTAAGCCCTAAGCCCTAAACCCTAAACCCTAAGCCCTAAACCCTAAACCCTAAACCTTAAACCCCTAGACCCTAAGCCCTAAACCCCAAACCCTAAACCCTAAACCCTAAACCCTAAACCCTAAGCCCTAAGCCCTAAACCCTAAGCCCTAAGCCCTAAACCCTAAACCCTAAGCCCTAAACCCTAAACCCTAAACCTTAAACCCCTAGACCCTAAGCCCTAAACCCCAAACCCTAAACCCTAAACCCTAAACCCTAAACCCTAAGCCCTAAGCCCTAAACCCTAAGCCCTAAGCCCTAAACCCTAAACCCTAAGCCCTAAACCCTAAACCCTAAACCTTAAACCCCTAGACCCTAAGCCCTAAACCCCAAACCCTAAACCCTAAACCCTAAACCCTAAACCCTAAGCCCTAAGCCCTAAACCCTAAGCCCTAAGCCCTAAACCCTAAACCCTAAGCCCTAAACCCTAAACCCTAAACCTTAAACCCCTAGACCCTAAGCCCTAAACCCCAAACCCTAAACCCTAAACCCTAGTCCCTAAACCCTGAACCCCTCACAAGCAAGTCTCCAGGGCGCCGAGAGGCTCGGCTTCTCCCTCTGGGGCCGCTCCCGAACCCTGGCGAGGCCCACGCTTTCGGCTGCAGGGGGCGCAGGGTTTAGGGGCGGTTCAGGTGGTTTAGGGTTTAGGGTTTAGGTTTAGGGAGGTTGAGGGGGGTTTTGAGGGGGTTTTGAGGGGATTTTCAGGTTGTTTTTTTCAAGGTTTGTTTGTTTTTTTAAGGTTTTTTGCTTGGTTGTTTTGGGCGAGGGTCGCATGTCGGGTTAAGGGCTTTAGGGTTTAGGATTTAGGGTTTCAGGTGTTTTAGGGATTAGGGTTTAGGGTTTAGGGTTTAGGGTTCAGGTGGTTTAGGGTTTGGGGCTCCGTGGCCGTGCAATAAACCTTGAACCCTTTGAGGCCCCCTAAGAACTAAACCCTCAAGCCCCTAACCCCTAAAACCCTAAAATCCTAAAAAGCCTAAGCTCTAGACCCCCTGAAGCCCCCAAGCCTAAACCCTAAACCCTAAAATCCTAAATCATAAAACCCTGAAACCCTAAAACCCTAAAACCCTAAAATCCAATCCTAAAACCCTAAAACCCTAAAACCCTAAAACCCTAAAACCCTAAAACCCTAAAACCCTAAAACCCTAAAACCCTAAAACCCTAAAACCCTAAAACCCTGAAACCCTAAACCCCTAAAACCCTAAAACCCTAAAACCCTAAACCCTAAAACCCTAAACCCTGAAGACCTAAAACCCTAAGAACCCTAAAACCCTAAGACCCTAGGCCCTAAACCTTAAGCCCTGAAGCCCGAAACCCTAAACCCTCTAATACCATCCCTGTAAGTGAACACGTCTGCTTAAGCCTTAGCCCTAATCCCTAAACCTCAAAACTCTCCAACACTAAACCCCAAACCCGAAACCCCAAACCCTAAACCCCAAACCCCAAACCCTAAACCCCAAACACTAAACCCTAAACCCGAAACCCTAAACCCGAAACCCTAAAACCCTAAAACCCTAAAACCCTAAACCCTGAACCCTAAACCCTAAAACCCTAAACCCTGAACCCTAAACCCTAAAACCCTAAACCCTAAACCCTAAAACCCTAAACCTTAAACCCTAAACCCTAGAACCCTAAACCCTAAACCCTAAACCCTAAACCCTAGAACCCTAAACCCTAAACCTCTAAACCCTCAACCCTAAACCCCAAGGCCCTCCAACAGGGATCCCAGTTTTGGTGTCCTGGCAGGCTGCCCCTGGCCAGCAAGGCTGAGGAGCGGTGTCTGTTGAGGGCACATCCTTGGGGGCTTTCTTTAGGGTTTAGGGTTTAGGGTTTAGGGTTAGGGGTTAAGGGTTTCGGGTTTAGAGTTTGAGGTTTAGGGTATTAGGGTTTGAAGTGCTTTAGAGTTTAGGCTTTGGGTGGCGTTCTGGATCTAAGGGTCATGGCTTACCTCGGGTCTCTAAAGGTCCCTTTCAGATTGACGTCGTGTGTCGTGTGACGTGTGACCCTTTCACCCTAAACCCTAAACCCTAAACCCTACGCCCTAAGCCCGAAACCCTAAACCCTAAACCCTAAACCCTAAACCCCAAGCCCATAAAGGAGCAAGTCATGTGGGCTCGCGGCTTGAATTTCGGGTTTCGGGCACAATCTCGGCAGCAGCTCGGCGCACACACTCAACAGGGCTTAGGGTGTAGGGGTTTAGGGTTTAGGGTTTAGGGCTTCAGGGTTTAAGGTTTAGGGTTCAGGGCTTCAGGTTTAAGGTTTAGGGTTTAGGGTTTAGGGCTTCAGGGTTTAAGGTTTAGGGATTAGCATTTGGGGTCTAAACGCTTGACCCGAAACTTCTGGATGTTCCTCTCCCATGGAGAGGAGAACAAGCTTCGGCCTTTTCCGCTCTCGCAGCGCAACTATGAGGACAACCCGCCTTTGACATACAGGGTTTGTGATTAAGGGTTTAGTGCTTGTTTTGTGAATTTGGGGTACAGGGTCTCTTTAGAAATCCTGCAGCAAAAAGCCGCAAGAAACCCTAAACGACCCATTTGCAACACCTCTGCCTCGGCAACCTTAAGCAATCCCTTCAAAACAGCCCTAAACCCTAAACCCTAAACCCTAAACCCTAAACCCTAAACCCTTAACCCTTAACCCTTAACCCTTAACCCGAAACCCTGAACCCCAAACCCTAAACACACTCCTCAAAGCTCGCAGAACCCTCGCTCCAAAGAAGCGACCTGACACACCAAACCCCTGAAAGAAAACATTTCTTGCCTAAGCCCTAAACCCTAAACCCTAAACCCCAAGCCCTGAACCCCAAGCCCTGAACCCCAAGCCCTGAACCCCAAGCCCGAAACCCGAAACCCTCAACCCGAAACCAAACCCTAAACCCCAAGCCCTAAACCGCAATCCCTGAACCCCAAGCACTAAACCCTAAAGCCTCAACCCTCAACCCTCAACCCTCAACCCTCAACCCTCAACCCTCAACCCTCAACCCTCAACCCTCAACCCTCAACCCTCAACCCTCAACCCTCAACCTGGCGGTGCCCGGGCCGTTGAACTCAGGGGATGTGCTCGATTGGTGGTCCTGAGGGTTAGGGTTTAGGGTTTAGGGTTTCAGGGTTTGGGGGTTTAGGGTTTGGGGGTTTAGGGACTTCTGGTTTAGGGGTTGAGGGTTTAGGGTTTCAGGGTTTAGGGGGGTTTAAGGCTTTAGGGTTTAGGGGTTTAGGGTCTAGGGTTTCAGGGTTTAGGGGGTTTAAGGGATTTTGGGTTTAGGGCTCTGGAAGCTGCTTCGGCACTTCCCCTGGCTCCAGCACTCGCTTGGCGTGCCTTTCCTTCTTTCTTGGGCCGTCCTTTCATGGGTGCTGCCTGCTACAGGGGCCCGGCTGAGCCAGTCATGGCCCTCACCGACGCGGCGGCCGAGGAAATCATCGAGAAGATCAAGGGAAGCTTCTTGGACGCCCAGAGGAGAGTTGACTAAACCCTAAACCCTAAAACCTAAACCCTAGACCCTGAACCCTAAAGCCTGAACCTTGAGCCCTAAAACCTGAACCCTGAACCCTAAACCCCAGCACCTTTTCTTTCAACTCTTCAGCATCGCCCAGCCCCAGCCCCAGCCCCAGCCCCAGCCCCAGCCCCAGCCCCAGCCCCAGCCCCAGCCCCAGCCCCAGCCCCAGCCCCAGCCCCAGCCCCAGCCCCCAGCCCCAGCGCCCAGCCCCAGCCCCCAGCCCCAGCCCCAGCCCCAGCC